>DWMZ01000115.1:0-36003 GCA_018249855.1 Eueides tales michaeli
ATATATATATATATATATATATATATATATATATATATATATATATATATATATATATATATATATACATATATATATACATATATATATATATATATATCTATATCTATCTATATATATATATATATATATATATATATATATATATAAATAAGTTAATTGCTATAGATATTTTAAATATATCCTTGTTTGTATATTACATATGTATATAAAAATTATGAAACCTAATTATCCTATCGGACATATACATCTGTTAACAATAAATTAGTGTAATAAAACTTGCGACACCGTAACGGTGGTTGTAAAATATCGTGCCTTAATCAGGTTAGACCGCTAGACGGTCGAATGTCCTGACTATGACATCAGTCCTGCGGCTCTTGACGATGCGCTGAACTCCTTAGAACAGTAACATAAATTTATCAAAAAAAACATCTGTAAGTCTCATAATAAATGTGCAATTCAGTGTTATGTACAATTTATACTATCTAATACGAATATAACAATTTTACCATATATGGTTAATCACTCTAAGTTACACACGTACTTTTATCATTTTTTTCATATTATTTTTGTAGGCTTTTAACATAAAAGCTCGGTCTGCATTGTCTTCTAAGTAGGCATAAATAAAACACCTACAAATCTTTAATGGTGTAAAAATACGCTTCTATTGTTATTTCACTGGTTGAATGTCGTAAGTCAGAAATATTGTGGAAAAATTGAGCGCGTTTAATAAAAGAAAAGGCAGCGAAAGGCAGTTGAAAAGGAAACATTGTGTTGCCTTGTTTAGGAAATGTCTCGAGAGGTTCCGGCAGACGCGAACAACCTTTTTATTATGTTCATATTTTATAAAGTTTATATTGTATTTGAAAATTACTCTCTTCTATAATACATACATAAACCTCGCTGTGTGCCATATTATATAGTATGAAATATATTAATTTCTTTTTTATGATTTAATCAATAATCACAACAATTTATTACACTTACAAAATTTATGTAGATCTCCACAGTCATAAGCAAACTGCACCCCTAACCCTGATTCTCGGCCTACCTATTATTTTTACGGATTACCTATTATTATTTTTTATAAGCCTAAATATTTGCATTGGATTTGGAATTAAATAAAAATGTTACTATCAAGATATACTAAGTATTCATTAACGTAGTCGCGATCATTATAAAAGAAAAAATATATAATATGGATAATATAGTATAACGACTTTTACATATCAATTGTTTTAATCGATATAAATACAAGCTACCCTACAATTTCTATGTAAATGAAGCCACACCGCTCTCGTTTCTCATTTAATTTCGGCCTTATACAAATAAAATCATTGTTTGACGTCAAGTGTTCAAATGTGTTAAAAATTGAAAAAAACATATAATTTGTTCGCTCGTAAAGCTCACCGGACCTTAAAAACTTTATATTCGACAGGTAACTTAGTAATGTTGTAAATTAAGTTTTATATTATTTTGTTAATTATATTAACATAATAATTTTGACTGTAATGTTCGCGTCAAAGCCGAGTCATGCTCAAACTCCAGGCTTTTTAAACCATACTATTACTACTACATTCATCTTAAATATCTGGCATTATAAATATATATATATATATATATATATATATATATATATATATATATATATATATATATATATATATATATATATATATATATATATATATTATGGTATGCGACAGGCATATAAGTACTATATTAAGCACTATAGCTTTTGCGAGTAAAGAGTAGCTAACGTCAAATAAAAAACACAAAAATAGCAACCTTTAGTCAACACAAAATCTACTGTTACCGAAAATTGCGCGCCACAGAATATTGGCGACAGTTATACACGAAAATGGCCGCCAATTTTGGTCCTCGTTTTGAAATCGTCGCTGTAAATTAACACCGCCTCCCTCGGGTCCCATATTTCTCTCAGCACCGAACCTAGGTACAGGCTGCTATACCACTGAATCAGCTACGATCACGCCTACAACTTGTACGTGCGATTGGTGACCTGCCCCCCGATAAAGCGACGCTCTGTTTACTCTGGAAACCGGTATAGACAAAATCAGGACTTTAAAAAACTCGATATCGATCTCTAAACCTGTTTTTGTATAAGAACGCTCATAACACCTTTTTAGTAACTTAATTCATCAATTGCGGAAACAAAATACCTGATTATTTTATGTATAAGACAAAAATATAAACAAAAATTGAATCAAATGTATGCAATTAAATTAAATATTACGATTATTTGTGGGCCTTTATTAAATTAACCTGTCCTGCTGTTTCGCTGCGGGTAGCAGAGTCGTATAAGTTTTTGAATTTATTTCGAGTTGTACAGCTTTTCTCACAAACTTTCGACAGATCACATAACGTTTTTTGCTTGCACATTTCTTGCTCATGAGATTGATGCTTATGAATTGCAAGGAATATCTATATCAATACACTTTTCTAAGATTTTCCTTATATTAATTTATGATATCGTTTGCAATAATTCAGTCTTAGTTGAATATTTATTTGCATTCCAAATTACTCTTGAATGAATTTACAATAAAATAAATAAAGTTGTATATTTGAATATGTATCTTAATGGTCTATATAATGACACAAAATAAGAGGATTATAATATAATGGTAAAAAAATACTGCCTACAGATACGTTTCCGAAGTAAGGTGAATAGAACCCCAATCTAAACGGTGGTATTAGAGATAACAAGTATCGACACCGGTCGATACCGCTCGGTTAAAAATTAAAATGAACACCGATGATGGGTAAGTTAATTCCTATAACTATGCTAATAGCCCCCTACAACAAAATATAATCTTTAATCTGGATGCAAATCGTCCTAATACGATTCGTTTATCATGAGCCTATAATTTCAACATTATAGCGTCCGTCAGGGTTTTACATACAAAATAAAAGGTTAGCAATCAAGCAATTTGTCTCTACCTACTATCATGTTTTGAAGTTAGGCTTAGATATTTATATATAATTTGATGTTATTTGGTCATTATCGTCGTGAACGGTGTAACGCTTCCGTGCGAATTTTGAATGCATCAGATAGGAATATGAATGGGGCTCGTTTAGCGTACAGTGAGCGTGTTTTGTTATATGGTGTTGGAATGTGTTTCTCTTTTTGTTTTATATTTTCATAGTAACATCTGTAAAACATATTTAGTAATTTAATTGCCTCTACATTACAAATTATATATATATATATATATATATATATATATATATATATATATATATATATATATACCAAAATTTACCTACTGGTTTCACAGGCCTATATAGTTCGTTTACTTAATGAATTGTATATTTTGTAAATGTGGTTAAGAGTAATTTAAATAAAGTTACCAAATATCTGATATTATAAAAACAAATGTTTTTCTGGAACAATTTTCTCCCAGCACCGGACTACTATTTTAAATTGTATAATTGTAATTAAATTGTGTAATTGTATAATTGTACTGGTTTAAATTATTTTTTATCTCTAAAGTGGCGTTCTTAATAAAACACATCACATCTTACTTTTGTTCTTTGTGAGCTCGGAGTTAATATTTCACTATAAATTAAGGCTTAAATGCAGGACATTTTAATAATAAATAAAAAAAACAATACAAAAACTGAACAATAAACAAAAATACAATAAAAATCATAATATAAAGCTTATATAACATTCTATCTATCTAAGAACACCCTCGAATTTCAAACAAAAAAGCACATCAATATCGATTTAACCATTTAAAAATTATGATGTCAGATATACACATACATAAGTATACACGTCTAACTTATAACCCTCTCTTTGAGTCGGGATTTAAAAAAGAGGAAAATTATTTAATAGAGACTTCTACATTATACTACCGCAGTTTGTTATTGTCACACTATTTTGAGCTATTAACTCGTACACCCTTTGCGTCGTCACCATGCCATGAACTCATATTATTGTCATTATCTTAACTATACCTTAAATTGCCGTATGTACACATTCACTTAAAAGTGAACTCCTTTTTTACTCACAGATATTTACTATAAATTATTATTTACCATGTTTTACATAATTTTTATATGCTATGTCGTATAGCTTTGGTTAAATTTCGTGTACGTTTACATTTTTCTCCTTAATAATGCATTTACATCTGTGAAATTCAACGCTTTATATTGATATAGTAAATTATAAAGAAAATTCTATGGGTCCTTTCGGGGTATATATACTTAGTTGCATTTCCGTTTACAGACAGCAATGCATTGGGCATGTAAGCGTGGGGATGAAAACTTGGTAAAGCTTCTGGCTGGGATCCATCGGCATATCGTTAATGAACGATCGGTGAGATTTTAAGAGCTTCTTTTATTTTATTAGATACTTTTTTTTGATAAGAAGATAATTTAAATAATAAAACATTAAAAGTTTTTTAAAAAGTATTTTTAAAATAGACTTAAGCAAGAATGTTGGGATTTTATTTGAATCCTTGGTGGATGTATAATTAACACTAAAAATTGCCGGTACAGAAGAGAAACAAATTTTGTAGCACATTTATAAATTTGAAAGCAATTATATATTTTAAGTTCCATTTTGTTATGTTGGATTTATTTCAATATCTTAAAAATAGAATGACGTGATTATTCAAAAATTAGATTTAGAATAAATTAATATCCCGAAGATATAATTTTTCTTCTGTATTGACTCTTAAATAATATTGTTTTGCTTATTACCTATTACTAGCGTTACGAAGTTGTCATTTACGAACAAACGTGCTAAGCCTGTTTGAAAACATCGTAGCATCATTCAAATCTAATTCGTCTATTTCACAATAACATTAAACGTTTTATTTTCTTTTTCATGTGCCATCGTCGAGCAGAATGGGGTAAGTTTTACGCCAACCTGTAGAGTCTAGGTTTAATTTAATGTAAAGAACTGCTGTCTCTCTTTTTATAGCACCACGTAACCGCTATACTAGGATAGTAGTTAAAACATTGCAATGATTCACAACTAAAACAATATAAAGAATAATGTCTTGTTGGTCGATTTCAATCGTGTCGGTGGACCTTAGTCAACTGGACATCGCGGAGTATCTATATTTTTTTATGGATATAAATGCAGTAATTTTGATTAGTATTTTTGAACTTTTAATCTTCAATTAGCTTATGAAATATGAATGCAATGAGAAAGTCGTGAATTTATGTACGTTTAAAAACATAGAATCCAATTCTTTTTTTTATAGATGATATACACTTTGTCAAGTTAAAATATAATGCCAGTAGTTTTGAAATATAATATTTCTTCCTTCGGAACTCTCCCTTTACAGCTGTTACGTTGTAATATTCACTGAAATTTAATATCAACCCGTTATTAAACAAATATAAGCGTTATGGAATAGGAGGTCTGTGACACGTATCTATATACATATTTGTATATGTAATAGGAAACACATTTTCTATTAACAAAATATTTAATGGAAATGGATTTTGTATTAACAAAAAAATAAATAAATATAGCGCGTAATTTAAATAAGTGGACAATGTAAAAAACTAAAATAATTGTGTAATTAAGTTTAATATTTTTCATAATTTAATGTTTGCGGCAATTATTCAATTGAATCTTACGAAGTAAAGCGAAAACACACGTATACTTTTTTGATCTAAAATCCACAAAACAACCTCTTAATTTCACGTTGGTATTTTCAAACTATTTGATTGTTCCTATGTGTTTACAGGGCTATACTCCATTGCATATAGCAATGCAATTTCGTCACGAAAATGTTTACAAGTTACTAGTAGACGTATACAGTAAGTATTTTTTTAAATACTTAGTAAGTAATTGATGATTTTTGTTTTAGCTAATGAGATATGCCTATACATATACAAATATATGCCTATACATATACAAATATATGCCTATACATATCCAGAGGTATCTGTACCCCATACGGCAGTCTTTGATTCTGTTTTAATTAACTAACTCTCGCCCCCTACTCTATTTGAGCGGTGAATAGCTTTAATATAGAGCCTCTTATTAGTTTCATGGAACTAAAGGACTGTTATTCATCTGCATCTATAGCTTTAGTATAATATGTATCACATTTATTGAATATCATTTTATATATATATATATATATATATATATATATATATATATATATATATATATATATATATATATATATATATGCTTCCTCAGTAAAATCCTATACAAAAAGAGGTTCTGAAAGAGCCAGATCTTCTGATATTAACGCGTTCAAGTAAACATACAATATATTATAAAAGCTCTTTAATCTCAGACTACTGCATTGGATTGACAATAATATTTTTATGTGGCCATATTACTAAAATACTGCAAGTTAATAATTTTAACGACGCAAGTATCACCCTGCCCAATGATTTATTCTTTAAAGTCACTCTATATTTAGAATTGAGCCGGAGAAATATAAGAGCATTTAGCATTAAGTTTTCTATGCCTATTTCTATAACGAGTGTAAAAAAAGTTTTATTATTTCTTATTTTCAGATGCCGATGCAAACATGCGTGATTGGTCCGGAAAAAAGCCTCGACAGTATTTAGTGCATATGGACACGTCTCTGTCCCCCGGCTCCTATAGAAGTTTGTATTATTCATAATACATTTATATCTTTAATATATAATATGTATCATTTTTTATACAAAAATGGTGCATATGCTACAATGAAAATAGCAATAAATAAAAGTACATTTATTTTATTTCCATCGTTATTACAATACAATGTTGGGTATACTTAGTTGAAACTTGAACTATATAAGTTTGACATAAATGGTTCCATTGTTTTTGTTTACATTTATATAATATCGTGTTCTGAGTTAAAAATATATTTAGATTTTCTAAATAGAACATAATTTTACTATTTGTAATAATTAATATGTAGATATCTGTCGACTATGGCACAGAGGCACAAACGTGCGTTGTGGGTTCGATCCCCACTCGAGGAAATGAAATATTTTGTGTTTTCATTTCTTCTCTCTGGTGACAATGCAAATCGCGGCGTTGACTTCCGTCACTCCATACGTAATGCCTCAAATTTGGCGGAAAACAGGGAACATAGTGTGAAGCTGGAAATAAGAATATTTATCAATAATATCAGTGTCAAATTTTTTTTGTTTTTACATATTAGTATTAAAACTAAATTTTTCTCTACATTTTATCGTAAAATTATTGTTTTGGATAATCTTTAAGTAAGTTATGAAAAACATAATATATTAATTTATTACATTTAAACTGTACTGCTTTACCTTATAACCTTATATATAAGATAATCTGTTCTCATTCATATGATATCTGCAAAGAAAAAATTTAAAACATAATAGATTACTAATTTATTTCAGATTCATCAAATAATAATAATAATATTGTACATCACATTGTTCCTCCTCCCGTTGACACGGTACCGCGAAACTTACATCTTTCAGTCAAAAACGGTATAACCCAAGAAAATAAAATGACTATTAATGGGCATAAGGTGTAATATTGTTTTGTGCATGTCTAAAAGTCATAAAAAAGGGAATAAGTACATGTTTTGTTCACCGCTGTCTATTTTTATGTGTTGTGTTAACATTTTCAAATGCAAAATATTATTACTAACTTATGTTATTATTAATATAAAAATATAGTGTCGAAACAATGTGTCGTTTTTCTGTGGTGTGTTATTATTTTAATTAAAATACTCAATATACACCTTTCTTGTGTTTGTGACAGTTAGCTATAATTATAATTTAAATATTTTTAGGCCAAAGGATCCTAGACTTAGCTATATTTTAAAATATTTACTTGTACGCTTATATAAAGCCATTATTTAAATACTTTTGCTACGTAATAATATTATGTTCGACGTACCATATTCTTTGACATTGTTAATGAAAGTAACTTAAGACTGCTGAGTCCCAATTCGTCCTGAGTAAAACTATGCTGGCTTATGTTATAAAATTACAAACAATTCTTTTGTCACAGAAAGTTCCTAACAAATAAAGTGTACACTTACATTGTAAGCTAAATCATATACATATTGAAAGCGTTCGTGCATCATTCATATTATATAGTCAATTTTAATATAAATTTCAGAAAAAGAAGGCTTCCTCCGCATAGGATCGCTAAACGTTCGGGTTAAAAAGACAACCGAAGCGTTCAGTAACTTCCTCGGCGTAGGTGCTACTAGGTCTTCTTACATACCTAAAGGCCGCGATAGAGATCTTGACAGACGGTCCGATGATGGAGACCAGCTCAAGTCGTGGGGGTCGGCGGACAACATACAGGTATTTGTACAAAAAACTTTGAAGTATCGACGGACTTTTTGTTTGTTTGCGTGATTTTTTTTTTATTGTGTTTGTTTGCTATCTGCAATTAATTATGTTGGTCATTATTATTACATTATTGTCAAATATTAAATTGATTATGAAATAAAATAATTTCGAAGTAAATTTGAATAATATATAACACATGAGTATGTTTTATTTGAATTGTACGGTAACGTAACTCAATACACAATCTTCATCGTCTGCAAACACATAGTTGTCATAATAATACTGCATTGCAATAAATTTAAAGCGAATGTTATATATTTTAATATTTATAGATTGTTATTTATATTAAGTATCGGTAAGATCAATGAGAGTTGCAGTACTTTGTTTGTACATTTTTACACAATATATTTTTCCATACCAATAAGAAACTTGCACCAACATTTATTTGGTATCTTACAATATGTGCGTAATACTATTGTTCACTTTAACGATTAAATTCGTTATTAATAATTGTATACAATTAGATTCTTTCCGCTTAATTTCTAGAAAGATGACAAACTAATGCCGCCTCCAATGAGTAGCAAAGTGAGAAGGCGAGCGGCAAATGGGCGACGAGGAGTGGGCACTCATAGCAGAAGTACACCGTCTACGCCTGATCAGGTAGTAATACGACTAATTAATTATGTCACAATATATATGTCGCATACCCAACAAAGAAATCGCATCTTTATAGCAGTCATCATTCTTATATATTTTCTTGTTTCTGTAATACACGTGTCGCTGCCGTATAACAGCGTTGTTTCAAATATTCGCATTCAGACTATTATTTGTACACTTCTCGTTCAGAGTGGTACCCAATGCCTGTAACTCGCCTTCTGATTATGCAATGAGCACTGCAGCAACTGTGTGCAGCAGGCTTTACATTCAAGTTATCTACTTTCACTGGCCTGTTAGTTTGTTTCACTCCTTGGCTATTCAAATTACAAATTGAACAACCGACCTGCTTATATGACGGCACCTTGCTTAACATTAGATGTCGAGCCAAGGCGACATGCCAGCTTCTACTCGCACGCATGCGGATTGTTTCCTGTAAAGTAACTACATCCGACAAGGGTCCGCTCCCTCTGTACCGGGGCAATATCTCACATAATATTTTCTTACAACTCTGTCAAACGCCTTTTCAAGTCCACAAAAACACGTACACTTTTTCAGTTATGGCTTCATAGGAAGAAGTTTTGGCCTCCTATACCCTCTTCTAAGTCTAAAGCTAAGGTTTTTTTTACTTTTGATGCTTTTTTGCCCGAATGCCCAATTGTTCTGAAGACAGGACGGACGGAAACTAAACTTAGAAATATCGAAAAGAAAACATCGATTAGATTATTTGATTTCTTAATCATTAAATTTATAGTAATTATATTATTTAGAACCAAATGTAAAAGTAATTAGGTTAAGGTTGAAATAATAATAATAATAACTTTCTGTATTTAAAGCCTCGGGCTCAGATCAGTGCAAGTGAAGAAGGCGACTCCGACTCAGACTCGGCCGCCGGCTTCCACTCCGCGTGGAGACAGCAGCGAGGATCACACAGTTAACTTTTATACTGGATTTAGGTATTACATTTAAAATGGCCTAATTTTATAAATTTTGATTCATATCAAAAAATAGAATTATTGTTTTTTTACAGCGAAGAGGCAAATGCTTAGGTTTTCGACATTTTGTTGGTTGGTTTGTGAATTATCTTAAAATTTATAACTAAATTATATCACATAAAAATTAAAAGATATTTTCTCACTTTTTAGAATTGCATTCCAATTCATATAATAAGTATATAGTACTTTTGACTTAGGTCATTTTCATGTTGACTGCCCTTTTATGATTATAGTAGCATAGGTATATTTCGATAATGGACAATATCACAAAAAATCTTTAAGATTCGTAGACTCATTTCAATTTATGATTCCATTATTATTTTATAGTGTTATAATTAATTATTAATGAAACTACTACTACTGTTAAGATAAATTGTACTTATTATGAATACGTCTACAACAATGTTTAATCAGTATTGCATTGTATAATAAATAATAAAATTAATTATTTTGAATAAAGAATTAAAACTAAAATTTATTATTATATACAATTTTATCACAAATTATATAATAATCTAGATGAGATATAAAACCCTACAAAAATTTTACTACCAATAGTAAAAACGGTTTTGCTGTTAAAAGGAAGAAGTAATCAATTTCTAGTAAGTCATATTACTTATATGAAAAATGAAATGACAACATTCAGTTTTGATATGTTATTTTTTATTTGTTATTGCTTGTATTTCATGATTTTTTAAAATGCCTTACATTCCAATGTGGATCGATGTGTTGTATAAATTGTAATTGTCAATATTATGCATATCTTTGACATTTTTATATTCCTTATGGATATATATATATATATATATATATATATATATATATATATATATATATATATATATATATATATATATATATATATATAAATAAAAATATATATATATATATATATATATATATATTTTATATATATATATATATATATATATATATATATATATATATATATATATATATATATATATATAAAATATTTTATATATATATATATATATATATATATATTATATATATATATATATATATATATATATATATATATATATATATATATATATATATATATATATATATATATATAGTTTTAAAATACCACGAAAAAATACTTTCTTATCTCTTTTGCCATTAATTTATTGACTTGTTTTATTTAATACTTTGATAATTTTTCAATTTCCGCCTTTTCCAATATGTTTATATTTATAATGAGATTCTTTTCCATAGCTTTAACTTGTTAACTTGTCACAATAATTTGGTCACATTTACTTCGCGCATATTTTTATTTTTAAGTTTAAGATTATCATCTATTACCTATTATTATATTTTATTGATTCTAATAAATAGCGATTTAAACTTTGCGTTTTATTTCTCATTTGTTGTTTTCGCCTAGCTTTTTGGGTATTATCAGCGAGGTGTAAATGATATACCAACAGCACACATCAGATGCAAGTTGAAATTGGCAAGACTTAATAAGTAATTAGTTTCATTATTCAATGAAATCATATTATTAAACAACATATATTTAATACAATATAAAATATATATATATATATATATATATATATATATATATATATATATATATATATATATATATATATATATATATATATATATTGTATTAAATATATGTTGTTTAATAATATGATTTCATTGAATTCTATTATCATTAATGTTAATTATTCAAATTCGTTTAAAAATGATTTTATTTCTTGTAAATTTTAGCCAAGTGTGTAATAATTTAAAATAAATATAATCATTATAAATTGATATTCCGACATCTATATGAATAAGTATTGAGATAGTTGAGTAAATTTATATTGCATGTTAAGTTGTGGAGCTCAACGCCATGCTTTGTTACCAGAGTGCAGAAATGAAAACATTCAATAATTAATTTAAAAATATTTAATTTTCCCGAGTGGGATCGAACCCAAAACCTGCGCGTTTACTGTCACACTCTTTTGCGCCACGGCAGACCTTAATATATTTTTATGTCCCGCATAATAATGAATTTTGTAAAAAAACACGCAATAATATTGTTTAAAATATATTTTATTGAGTATAAATTTGAAGGATACAAAAAAAAACAAAATGTCAATAAAATAAAAATGCTAATACACATTTATTTGTAACACATGCAATATCATAATAAAATATTATTATCTTGTCGGTGGATTCGAGCATTTTTCTTTATAATATTAATTTGTTCAAAAATATAACAAGCAACTCTTGTGACTAAATATAGGATACAAGACAATTGTCCCGTGGCGTAACAGTGGCAAGAATTTATACTAATAAATTTATAAATTTGAATAGACAACTTGAACATTTATTAACGGTGAACTTTATTACTATTAGAACATACATATAAATATTTTGCAAGCAAGTGCTGTGGAACCAATTATAATTTATGACTTAAATATTTACACTATAGGAAATCAGATCACTCGTCGTAACACAGCAGGAGTTGGCGAACCTTGGTGAATCTTTTCATTTCACATTAAAATGATAAACAACAAAAGCAATCAAATGAGCAATTTTGTTGAGAAAATGTAATAGTTACAAAATGGAAAATAATTTCTACGTTTGTTCTCCAACTCCTTATACCTAAGAGAACACAGGATCATAGCCTAGAACACCCGATATAAATATAAGGGCCAAAAAATTGCCGTGCACCAAAAAGCGCCACTCAAGTTCTAACGTTTCCGTTCCTTTCAAGAATGAGACGTATTTAACATTATATAAATAGTATACATAAGTTATGTATATAACATTACTCAGATAGTATACATAAGTCATGTAATATAATAAAGAAGGCAATACTTATTAAAAAAAATTAAAAAAAATTGTGACATATTTCTCGATTGTTTTGTCAAAGATATTTTTAAAAATATTAAAATGAGATAGTTTTTACCCTTAAACGCATATTGTTGCAATAAGTACTATGCATCTTTTTTAAAAAATAAGTTTTGCATTAAATTTCAATATTGCTTTTGTCTTCTGAAAAAAAAATCATTTTCAATAAAATATACATTTAAGAGTAGAATAAACAGTAAGTGACTTGCAAATTGCGATAAATCTAAGACATATCACGTCCATACTTCATATAAGTTAAAATCAGATCACTCGATACGTATATTCATTTTATATATTCGATGATTATTCGAAAGACATGAGATTGGCAGGAAGCGGTTTGACCATTTTATTTGTGACTTCATTTATCGTCGTCACCCATTGTTTGGCTGTTGACTCGCTGCCAGTCCTGAAATAGGTATAACTATACATATGTACATATATTATAACGAAAAACGTCATAATTATTTATAAAATTCATTTATTTTTATCATATCAATTTGAAATTCGAAAAATATTTAAATTGTTAAAATGGTTTGATTGATATGTTTTTGGAAAGATAGTTTCATTGAATTTTAGGCTAAATTCGGCACAATCAATTAAAAATGGTATTAATGCAAAAAAATATACGCGTAGGTATGTGTAGCATATATGTATATTAGTGATGTGACCCGCTCAAGGCCTTGCCCGCTACATAATTCTTTGTTTGTTAACCTGAATTAGTTTTGTGTTCTAATAATATTATCATTTAAAAGATATTGGCAACTAAAGTTTCAACCTATATAAATGAGTAAAAATCAGCTATTGCATTTATTACTGATGAATCGACTGTCGTGGCGCAGCGGTACAAGCATTGCCTGTAATCGACAGGTTCTGGGTTCGATCCCCAGTCGAAGAAATGAAATATTTAATATTTTCAATTTAAATATTTAATGTTTTCATTTCTTCGCTCTGGTATTAAGGCAAAGCGCGGCGTTGAGTTCCGTCACTCAACACGCACGCAATGCCTCAAAAATTGGCGGAAAGTGGGGAACGGAAGTGTCTTGACACTAGGTTCCCGGGTTGCCTCTGCCTACGTATAATTTAGTTTGTGATAACAACTCTCAAACAGTAGAAGTCGGAACTCACTTAAACTTATAAACAGTGCTAGCATGATGGTCGACGAGCTGGAACACGTCGCCCGCCTCGCTGTCCACGCCCACCGCGCGCCACGCGTCGTGCAGGGGCAGCACCTTGCAGCGCTGGCGGCTGAAGTCACTTCGACTGGTGCTGGATTACAATTATTATTATTCTAAATATTTTCTTATTTAAGTGACCGTGATTATATCTATGTTTTCAAATTTAATATATTTTACTCGACTATAACATATGTGGTATTAGAATTGTACAAAAACACAAAAAAATATTTTAGATATTGCTTGCCGCTTGGAAAAAAATATAATTATCTGTATTTGTTTCTATTTGATTCGCGTACGCTTTAGCGTGCACTTTTTAATTGTCTAGTAATAAGCTACCACTGTTCAATAAACAATTAAATTCAAATTCAAAATATTCTCTATTTATATAGTCGCATGCACATAATTTCATATCAGCGAACATAAATATATCAGAAACTATAAAAGAATTTCTACTTTAAAGAGCCAGCGCGACACTCAAAAAAAATATTTTGTAATAATAAAAATATTACAATATTCATGTACTGTTTTTTCGAATGCCCAAAATTCGAAACACTGTGTTTACCACAGAGCGGGAAATAAATACCATTCCAATAAATTAATACTATTAACCACAGCGTTTACTGTTAGACGGTACCTCACTGCATTACGATGGTTCAATAGTTACAGTATAGATAGAGGCATATTGTATAATATAACAATTACCCTTTGAACGTTTTGGAAGCATAAAAAATGAGTATGTTGCTCGATATTTGCAGCCAATACCGCTGCCATGAAGACAACGATATCTTCCTGCCGTCCTTGAGTATCGTTTTTCGTCTAACATAACTTTGGAAGTCACACTCCACCGGGTCTATGACTGACAGTACATCGCTGAAAAATAAATAATATATTATAAACAAGTTCTAATCAACTACTTTTTTAATCGATATTGACCTTTATATAATTACAAACTACTTTTTGTATTGGTAAAATTGTATTATATAGAGGTGTACTTAAATTAATTTTGCACTGTGTAACTTTACAGGCCATGTCAATTACTTAAAGGGGGCAGCGGCACGACGACCACTTATCTACATTATTTTCGTACATACTTATTATCAAAATTAATATTTAAAGTAAGTTGTAACGTCATATTCACTTTGTTCTTCATATTAAATGTAAAAAACAATTTAAAAATGTCAATACTCAATAAACATATTCCTATTTCTTACTAAATAATGTAATTATTGGCTTTTATATTTATCATATTATTTATATTAGCACAAATGATATAATTAATATAAAGAGTTGCCTATATAACACAAACATTTCCATATAACGATAAACAAAAATATGTCTTCGGAGCCAATGTTAAGTATGATGTGTTCAAAGTAACTCTATTAATTCTTCATCACAAATGATATTCAAAAAATCACTTTTGTTACATAAGTCGTTATGTGCGTTGGACAATCCAATGTTGGGTTTTAATAGCATTTGTAAACATAACTTGCGATTATTTTGGTTATTAAAGATGGTAAATAATAGATATATCATAATTCTAATATATAGATACTTCAAGGTTACAATTAGACGAGTGATAAAAATAATAAGCTTAAATAAATTAAAACAGCGTTAAAAGCCAACTAAAACACATAGCGATTTATGTACAATGTGAAATGATGAAGAATGAAAGCATAATTAACTTAGTTATTAGACGTACAAATTTAAAGCACAATCGAGTTTAAGTTAAAGTTAGAAAGTGATAGTTACTTTTATTTAAAAATATTAAATTTCTATTATTAAAGTAAATGATTACCTATAAGGTAAGGATTTTGATATTTTAGAACCAGACACCGAGCTAGGAGACTCTAGTAATGTGTCATCCAGTAAGTTCACCGACCCAGCAGGAGTTTTTTCATCTTTGTCTTCACTATGGCTCTTACCGAATATACTATAAATGCAAATAATATCTTTTAACTTTGTTCACTCCAATAATCATAAAAAATAATATGACTGAATAGATTTTATAAATATTACTTCCATACCTACTAAAACATTACTGTAGATCAAACTGAGATCAAATAAATAAAATTCTAGAGATAAAAAGCTCCCTTATATAACTCCTATATTCTCTTGATGTTTTATATACGTATACACGTGAAAATGAATCATGATTAATGAAGTAGCTTAGTGCAGATTTTCTTACGGAAGAAATAGAAAAATCAAAACAGTAAATACCACAGTTTTCTTAAGAAAATTTAAAATATTTAATCAAAATCATTAATTAAGAATTCGAATTGCGGTAATCGAACCCGCACATTTCAGATTTATAATACTACAAACAAGTAAAGCAAAGTGTATAATTATTATAATAAATTAAAATAATAGTAAAATATTTTGTATCAAAAAACTAAAGCCGACCTACAAAATAAATAAAAATTGAAAAAAACCTAAAACTAGACAATGTGAATGCCACTACAAAGTGATAACATCTACATAATGCTGATCGGACAACATGCCTGGTTCTCTTGTGACTCCACGACAACGTGGTCATCTAGCGTTGAATTCGGGTTAAAAACATAACAAGAACATGCAAATTATTACTAAGCAGTGAAACGTTAACACATAAAAAGCAACTAAGGGGTTAAGCTTCATGTAAATATACTTTGCTCTGTATGATAATGTTTATAACATTGAACGCATTATTAAACTCCCGTTTATTCAGATATGTACTAAATATGTGCATATAATTGAATCACACACTCAACAGTTACCTTTACTGCAATAAGCAGTTTACTTATTATTGCAATAATGATGTAGTTCGAGGAATCAAGCAATGTTAAGAAGTAAGCACAGGAAGCAAGCGAAGAACATGGCAATGGTCCTTCTCACAAGACATAATCATTCGCTGTATAAAAGTGTTTTAGTACAATTATTCTCACGTTGAAAGTTCGTACACAGTTATGTTATGAATCTGTTTGATCATTGTCACTATTTACTCACGATGTAAATATTACTTTTAAAATAGGTATTGTTAATATCTATACCTATAATTAGTACATTTTCAATGCCAAAGCAAAATACTTTTTTTAAAAAAAACAAAATTGTTCTTTCCTAAGTTTTAAAACGTTAACAACTAATTTATTCTGCTCCTAGGATAAGCACAGACAATATCGATTATGTAATATTATGTCATTACTCCATTTTATATACTTTTTTGTAGTTACACGGTTTTGCCGGTGAAGTAGGAACGCACGACAATAATAAATACTTTCCACCATCCCAAAAGAGCAGGTAGTTGCCAGTTTAACGTTTTCAAAATCTTTTTTTTTTATAAAAGTTCCCATAAATTTATGAAGATTTTGTCTTTGCACGCTTTGTACATAACGTAAATAATCAAAAAGCAAATTGATAAAATGACAGAATATTATTAATGCATATAGCGTGTGCATATCTAGAGAGGACGTCTGCCGTGGCGCAGGAACAGAAGCGTGCGTCAGTAAATACGACAGGTTGTGAGTCCAATCGCCACTCGAAGAAAGCCAATATTTAATATTTTGATTTCTTTGCTCTGGTGACCACCAACTCAAGACGCAATATCTTAATTTAGAGGAAAGTGGGGAAACGAAAGGAGTGTTAAAACACTAGGTCCTGAAGTCCGTAAGTCTGTCCTGGCATTTGCTGGACACAGCTTAAAGCAGAAAAAAAGAGTAATGTCTAAAGATATTTTTGGCCTAGCCTTAACACAAAAATAGCAGCAGCTTATCATCCTGTAATAAAGATTTTTCATATTTTTCAGGTTTAATTGTTTAATTTCTGGACACGGACCAGCTTGTATTCTTCATTACTACGCCCACGGTTACTTTGTATATAATTTAAAAAAAACACAAATATTTATTATCCTGCTGCTTTTAACTTTACAGAAACAAATATATTTAAGTTATTATTACATCATTACTGCTCTAAACTGTAATGTAATTTTACAATGTTTATTGATATCTGGCAGGCGCTACCAACCCTTTTAGTAACTGTGTGATCTAGATGTGAGTTGTAAGTAACAACATGCAGCAATCGTACAGTCAATTACACATATCAAATTACTCTGGGCCCTTCCTCATACACGCGACGCGCGTTAAGCATGCATTTACTTATATAGTGTCTACATTACACAAAATGCAAGCCTTTATCCATTTCACCGTTAGGAATTTAATACACTCACCCCACACCGAAATTGACCTTGTGAAAATTTCTTGGTAAGCTCGCGCTTCGAAACCTATATTTCGATTGCATATGTGTGATAAAATATCTATATATGTGTACAATTTTTGTGAAACGAATGTCACCCTCTTAAAGTCACTTTTCATTCGCTAAATATACTATAAAGGTAATATGAAAATATTTAATGAAGGGGACAGCTAACAGGGTGACATTAGCATTAATGTATGGGTCAAAAATTCACACACAGTATAAACATTTTATTATACTAATATACATTTAGTTCACTATGTGCTGTTAGTCATATAGTACTGAATGCGTAGTCATGATTATGTCTCGGTCCCGCGACCACTGAAAGACGGAATTCATGCGTCGCGTTGACAAAACTAACAGAGGGAAGTCTTAACACTATTACATATTTCAAAGTGACATGTTCTGTACGTAAAAGCATAAAATACAGTTGACTACTCGGGTAAATACTAACGTTATTATTTATCAATTTATATGAACAGTGTTTATTATTATTTTTTTATAAACTATAATAAAACCTCAACTTTAGGAATTTTAATTTAGAATTTTTAAATACGAAGATTATCATAAAAAGAATTGATGTTATTCATATCTAATGAGTAACATCAACTGTTATAATGGTAAATTAAATTGTAACTGACTAAGAAATGTCTGTTGCAATCAAAGTAGTCCACTGTACACCAAGATAACTAATACCATTGACCGAATACATTTATGTACCGCCGACGACAAAAGTCATTAAATAAACTAAATTAAAATATATAAGATTAGACATACGTTTTTAAAATTAGATGAAGTCACTTTTTTGCTAACATTTTCCACTATGATCCAAATTTCACATTTATAAACATTACTCTGTTTTAAACAAATACATTTTAAAATAACTTTTGCCATAAGCAGTACGCGATATCACTCCAAACTAGAACGAGGGCCTTGAAGGCAGCAAACATCTAAACAAATTTGGTATGTAGGCAAACAACCATATTTGTTGAAAGTTCCAAACGTACGATTAGAGAACATTTAAGAAAAACGACATTTAATATGAGATACTAAGTACACTCAGCCGTCATCAATCCACGAATATAACCACGATTGCTAATAACACAGGACAACAATAGAAAGTTTTTTGATAACCTTATTTGCTTGTTAACTGAGTAGTACAATAATAACCAAGTCTTATATATCAAAATGTGGCATTTATTTTATTAGTTATTTTGTTAGTTTGCCAATCGAGACAGTAGAATTTTTTTAACATTATTGATCAATTTTATTGTGATCTGATCAAACAGTAGAGCTTTTACTTTTATTTATTTTTAAAAAAAACATCACAAAATTGGTTGATAACACATATTAAGCAATGCTTGGATCAAACTAGGATATGGAAAACATTATAATTCAATAATTTTATACTACTGTGAGAATTTAATGTTACAAATTATAGTATTTATAGTTTGCAGCACCCAAAGTATATCATCTTAAAAATTTTCAAAACGGCCTTTTGTGGACCACTGTAATTTAAAAAGAATGAAAAAACTTATAACACATTTAACAATATTTCGATATTACGAATAAAATTATTATATTTATTAAGAATATATATTTTGCAATACAAATTCATATATTTAAATACAAATTGTCACTTCCCAATTATTCATTAGTTATAATAAATCCACCATTAAAAAAATTAGTCATAGAGATACTTACTTAGATCCAAGCGAGCGGCATTTCCTGTGTGTAGGTATAAACTTCGCTTGAGTGTGGGAGCCTTGTAGTCTTAAAGAGCCAGACCCAAGTCTATGAGAAGGGGACAAAGAGAACGGTGTAGTAGCACCTTGCATTTGCATTTGCATTTCTTTTACAGATTCTTTGGACCCTCCACAACTTCCTACTGGCGATTGAGGTTCTAGCTTTTGTGATAATCTGTAATTTTTTGTTGAATCTTTACTTCAAGCGGCATATCATTATATTACAGTAATACAAACATAACACACACATAACATAAATATGACATGACAAACGTATTAATTTACTTGAAACACTTACTTATATTGATCATCTTCTAGAAACTTCTGTAGCTCCTCAATGTACCGTACACTATTTAGATAGTTAGCAACATGAGGAAGCGGTGTTATGTCGTATTCAGATTGTTGGTAGCATTCCAGTGCTTTCAATACAACCGTCATTTTGGCGACACGGTGCGGCGACCCAGGGGCTGGGTTAGCTATGTTTATATACACCAGGTCTGTTAGGAATAAACCTAAAATAGAATTTCATCTATGATTATTTGCTTATCATTTCGACCCCACCGTACTGCATTGGAATGGCGCGTGACTGTGAACGTGTTTTATTCGTGGGTCCGATGCTTCAATAGGGCTAATTGCATTTCATGATTTTTCTACTCTGGTATGTATAGTAAAGGTAATTCTAAGTTGTATGAGATTTTGTTTTGTTAATTCATTTGTATGTATTTATATCAAGTTGTCATTTTTATTACTTTCATGTTGCAATCTGAACATAATTCATTTCTTCCTCACAACCTGTCGCGTTTACAGTAGCACGCTTGCGCCCCTGTACCACAACACGTCATAGAAATATATATACGCGTTATATTTCATCATTTTACATATTGCATTTGTAGATAATGTATAATGATATGATATGGCAATTTTTATTAGAATCGCTATTATTAGTATTTATTTTATTTATTTAATTGTTTACCAAAAGAAATATTTACTTTAAAAAAAACGTCGTATTACGAATACTAAGTAAATATACACCACATGCGAAACTAATAAATATATTTCTTACTGTTGAAATAACAATAAGAAATATATTTATTGAAATCAAAATCAGAATATACATTAAACAAACATATTACTGTATTCACAATAATATGTTAATATACGCTAGGTAGAACACTTCACTAATTATTTAAACGATAAACAATGTTCCAGTTAATTTAGTTAAGTAAATAATAATAAGTATTTCTTTTTTATTTATCATGCAAATTATTTTTTTTTTAAATGAAACGAAACTTAAAGATATTTGTAAGTGTCATCAATTTAAAAACTTCTACGAATACAATTTTTGCACTTTTATTTTAAACGGATATACGTAAGCAAAAAAAACTGATAAGGGACACTATTATTGATAAACTCTTTGTGTAAACAAGTTTCTGCGAACAAGCCGACATGAATACAATACTAACTACTTTGTTTATCACTTCCGCTAGTGATGATTGGACAGCATTTATTTATTGTTTTAGACACCAATAGTTATCAAGAAACAAAACAAAATAAATTTAGCATACAAAATTATCTAAGAATTTTATTTTTGTTTAAAACACAATAGTATAGAACGAAAAATGCTCATTATCTACGTATATTATTTACTTTAATTTAAAACTACCATTGTGTCGCAATGGCACAGGGTTTGGCTGTAAACACGGTTGTGGTTTCAGATCATACTCGGGAAAATAAATTATTTTAATTTCCTCGTTCTAGTAACAGAATCTAAAGCGGTGTTGAGTTCTATTACTTAATACGAAATATTACAAAAAATTGAGTGGATAGTGGGGAACAAAGTATATATCGTTTACTCTAGATTTTATCTTGCTATATGAGACACGGAGCATGAAGCTGACAAAAAAAATAAGAAAATAGATACCTAAATGAGGTATACATGGAAGCGAGATGGACCGCATATATTCACGAAGGGCTGTCCAATTATCTTTTTCTCCGAACAACTCCGCTAGCTTGTCAAACTGTTGTTTGTCTTTCTTCGATAAGCAACCCCAAGTTTTAGTCAATCTGAAACATGCATTTATTATTAGTTCACACCTTGTTAGCTACATTTCAGGTTCTTATTAGCGGGAATCGAATCCACAACCATCTCGCTCGCAATCAGTTGTGGCTCAGCGCCTCGACGATAACACATCTTAAATAATAAATATCTCTTTCGTTCCTCAGTGACAAGACAATATAAAATATGCATTGTGATATATGTTTATTAGCATGTAGGGGAGCATTAAGGGAGCTGTCTACGAAATACGAAAACATGATTTTACATTTAATATAGGATACAATCTTAGTTGCGGGCCACCTCTGGAACTAATAAAAGGCATTCAAAGAGGCTAATAATCATTTATCATATTGAACTAAATAGCACTGGCCGTATCGGCCTCGACGGCACTAAGCGCCAGAAATGACCCTTAATCTATATATAGCAGCCAGAACACTACTGGTAGCAAACAGCTTTTCAATTTCATTTTAAACATAGACAAGTTCTATTAACATAAGATTGTTAATTAAAAAAATATTAAAAAATAGATTTAACTTTAAAAAATAATAACAAGCGATATAAACATTATTATATTTTTGGGCTAGTGTTTTAGAAAATAATAAATATGTGGTTAAGAATGATATAATTTTATTATAATTGTCAAATCCCTCTTACCTATATATACTAGCGCTATGCAGAGCAGAGATGATAGCAAAAAGGGAATGAAGATTATTTAGATCATATAATTTTTTTGCCACCTTTATAAAATGGGCTAATATCTCAGCCCTGGCTTTGGGAGATTGTCCATTAAGTATTTCTTGTACTGTCCAAAAACTCACCTAAAAATATTATCAATCGTACATTAAGCAGTATTAAATTGATTAGCTTCATACTTCATTTAGCAATAGGTGGGGTAGGTAAAAGGAACCTTGATGGTGAAGAAGCACAATTCTCTCAGTAACTTAATTTCCTACATTTTATAATATAATATAACAATATTGCAATTACCCTATTAAACCTTTTAGTGAATGCTACAACATTTGGTGCTTCAATCAATTTATTTGCTTTCATCCATCCACAGGAGGTAAGTTCTTCAGGTTGAATTGATTTAAAACATGGCAGGTCAAGAAGAGATAGTTGATTCGCAATATCTTCTGGAGGTATTTGCATTGCCGTACAAACCATATTGTCCCAAACCTGGTTCATAGATGCAGTTGCAGGTAGGCTACTCGTCTTGTATTGATATATGGGATCATTTTGGCGATTTGCAGTGCTGTCTCCTAGTCTATAATAGGTTCATATAATTTTATATAAATTTTTTTCTTTATTGATCATAAAAAATCTGAATAATATTGTTATAATAACCAACTTATACCTCCCAGACATGTTCAATAACATTATATTACTATTATATGATTATAAACTTTAATTATTAACAATTATCTTTAAAAATTATAATAAGAATACACTGGAAATATTTATTGGTATAGTTAAAGTTAAGTAAACTTACGGAGCAGAGTATAAAACTTTGACATTTTGCATTTGTGTAGTTTACTTTTAATGAAATAATTACACATAGATGTAAATGAATTATAAATGTAAAAGATTTAAAATATATTTTCTGAGTATTTATTTTTGTTTTTGTAATATTTATCCTTAAGTAAACTATATTTTGAAGTTCAAACAAAAAATATGCATGTACAGATATTATTTACATTTAAAATATTGATTGAGGTTATCCACACCTCTCAAAAATATGAGATGAATGTTCAATTCAAACTAATAAACTGTTTGACAAATAAGTCAGTTACATGGTATGTTAGTTCAATGTATATAAACAATTGAGTTACTTGAAACATAAATTACAAATATTGATTTTAAAATAAGTAATAAGTTAATTATCATATCATGCTTTAATGACTACTAAAACATAACATTTCATACCATAGCTTGGTTAAATAGAAGTGAAGACTGAAGTGATAAGTTCAATATTTTGATTATTGATTTATTTTGTTTGTCAACTATAAGTAGACTGTTTGGGTGATGATAAATAATCATTAAAAGGAATTCCCTCAGTAGAAAATTTTAAAAATTTTCATTAACTGATATTTCTCTTTGGTTTGGTTAGGCCATTTGGATGGTTATAGTGCTGATTTTAGTAGTTTTTATTTTTTCCTTAATAATTTTTATTTCAACATATAGGCATTTAGTGACACTCCATAGAAAACTGGACAAGACAAAATAATACGATTCTGTAGTATTATATGATGGATTTACTGGAGATATAATTTTTTATGTAGCTCCCAGAGCTCAGAGTTGTGTGCCAGGAGCCAGCTCTAAGCCATATGCTCTACATGTTCATTTTAATAATAAAATAAGACCAATATACTTACGCATAATTATAATAGCATGCACATTCATTCTTGGAATAACTTTGATCATTATTTGATGAAATTTTAGAACTTTTTTTTATATTCTGTTTAAGTGATGACTTATTTTCTAATGGCCAGTTTTCTTCATCTTCATGCTTAAATAAATATAAAATTAAAAATAAAATTTTCAAGTTTTATACCGCATCTGGACTCTAACACAATGTAAATAAAAAATGTATCTATAATAGTTTACATGATTTTTTTAAAATATTTTATGTCAATGTATACATAAAACTGTCAGTATACTGTCATTAAATTAACAAGTACATTAAGTATGTTCTTAGCATGTTCCTATTATGTCAGCAGCAACAACTAAAATATTGAATTCTCTTATTAACATACAGTTAACGATTTTGGAAGTAAAGTAAAAAAAATATACTTTCTAAACCAGCTCTATCTACGCCGAATTTTCAAGAAAAACTAAAATCTAAAATGAATGAATCTAAATAAATATTTATTTTAAAACAAAAAAAATACAATTTCTTTTACCTCTACAATCCCAAGAACTGCTAAGCTGTCGCTTAAAATATCCCGCGGCATTTCGGTGGTAATTATTGTACATACTTATTTTATAAAATCTTTTAATATCACGTTTCACTTATCACTTTTCTACTTTAGACTTATTGTAGCGCTTAAAAATGTATTCAAAATTAAGATGTAAGCAAAGCTACGATATTACAGGCAATACGGGAACTGGGATCATATATAGATAAGTTTGCTGAGGAATAGAAAATATAAAATAAAAAGAAATTATTTTGCCAAAGGACAATATCGCAAAAAATATTTACAAATCATCAATTACTATTATGAAATCGTGGTCTTTAAATAATGTATATTGAATTTATTTAAAACATACATAAATGTCATAAAATATTTTTTTAATAATTAAATTAGTATTGAACTTTAACACTAGTTTTATTACAAACAATATTTTTAGTACTTATAGTTAATATCAATACTTGATAAAAGCACAAATGTAATAAAATTTATATTTACGTATAATATATATTTTTACTATTTAAAATGTACATACTGTATAGTATTAATTAATTTAAATAGATAGATACCTATATACATATCCCATTGCAAATATCAAACCACAATCCACAGATAAGACTAAATTGTTGCAAAATTATACGTCCTGAAACTGGAATGTTTTGTAGTAATTGTTACTTTCTATTGTTCGATGAGTATCGTAATAATAAAAAAAATATTTAAAAAATAAATTTATAATAAAATATATAAGCGAAAATATATTTTTCTTAGTCAACTTTTACAAAAATAATTAGCAAAAAAATAGGTCGGATTCCGAATCTAAACAGCAATACCCACGTCTCAACTGCTATCGTGGGGTCCAATTTAGTGAGCGCGCCAACGTCTGTTAGCAGTATCAATAATTCGGCCAACTTGTGAGTGTCCTTACGAATTCAATAAGTTAAACATAACCAAACAGAGCTTTTTTTTATATAAACATGAGTGAAGTATGTAGCTTAGCCGATGAAGTTGGTAAATTGCTTGTATTTCAAGCATTTTATTTGTTGTATTTCAATCATTTCGCAATCGAGGAAATTGCCGATAATGACGTTGACGTGGAACGTCAAAATAATGTTGATACTCACGATGCTAATGCTCCGACCCGTCAGTACTGTAAGCACTCGTCAAGTCATATGTGACGTAAAAGTCACACGAATTTTACCGCACTCTGGCACGGTATGAGCGCTGTATGCACAAATCGGAAAACGGCCATCGTACCACTATACGATGTATCAATTTACAAATAATGTATCAATTTACAAACTAGAAATAATTTGAATATTACTGGATATTTTTATCTTCTAAAACAATGAAAAAATAAATAGATGAATAGATTTTTTAAAAAGTGGGCTAATACATTCATATTTTAACAAATAAGCAATTACTTGTTATGATAACTTTCATTATAACTTTTGAATATCTGAACAATAATGTTCTGTATAATTTGTACATAAGGACATTATACCGTTCGGGATTTACTATGTAGGTCCTGCTTAGTATTTAATTTTATTGACGTTTTGCAGTTGTATTTAGGCCCTATAGCGCATGCACTTTTCATGCACTTATGGTGGATCTACGTAGAACAGTAATATTTTGCTCAAAAAAAAATTCCTAAGGGTTTCATACATTAATATTGATATATTGCGGAAAATATTGTTGTGCTGATAAGATTGTGTTGAATATTCAAGAATACTTAAAAATTGTATGTTATTTACATATTTTTATTACTTTTCTTTATCATATTGTTATTATTATCAGTTAATATAAAGTCAAATACATAGGAAAAATCAATAAATATAATACAGCGCAGATACGTCCGTACATACTTACAAAATTAATAATCTATGTGTGGCCACTTCATATATTAAATAGAGCAGTGCATTGGAAATTCAGAGTAAAAAAGAAGAATTGTATTAGAATAAGCTTCCGCTAAAAGAGTATCGTTTCATATCTATTTTTCGACTATATTAAGAATCGCAATATTTGAAACAAATATTTTAATTATTCATTATAAAAAATAACGTGTCTTTTTTTATTTTAGCTTTTTTGCACAAAACCGGATACCTTAGTTTATTATATTTATAAGTTGCTCACTTGTATAATTAGTAAACTGTTATGGCGTTTGTGTTCTGATACACAACGCATATATAAGTATTTTCCTTTTGAAGGAAATGTAACGTCTGTTAATGAAATAATTGTGTTCATTGGAAATATTAAAGCATGGGTACATTGTTTTCATTAAGTTTAAATGAATCTTTATAGAGATATGACATTTTAGGTTATGTTTCCGTCTTTTACAGATACTTTAGGTGTGTTACAGTGAATCGGAAGATCTAGTAGGCGTTTTTCTCCAAGCTTGCTTACATAGAAGTGATGTCTGAATGAATTTCTCACGGTTTTTAGACATTCAGTCATGGTGGGAAGTCCCAAGCATTGCATATTTTTGTTCCTTATTCAGAACTGCTTTCAATCTTTTGGATTTTGACATCGAAGTAAGTAAATGGACATTTTTTGTTCAGTGTCAATTTTGGTAAATATAAAACTGTTTAGTATAGGTTAAATTGACAAATTTATAGGAATTGGAGGAAGCCCTCCTAACAGATGGCTCGGAAGAGACCGCCAGCTCCCTTTTGACCGAATTGATAGTGCGACTCTTAAACGGTTGCTTGGGCAACAATGACATCTCAGCTTTTAATTATCAGGTAAGTTTAATAGTTGACTTCGGTTTTTATTATATTTTAATGAATTTTAATTTCTACCTTCACATTTTTGCAGATGTATTTGAGGCGTTTGTTCCGGCAAAAATGTCAGGAGACCCACCGCTACAATCCCTTCAATACTGACATTGATTTTCAGTTTCTTCCTCTGCGCACTAAAGTTGAGATATTATATGCATTATGTGACTTCCGGCTTGATGCTGATGATGTTTATGATTTATTTAAGAACCTTGAAGCAGAAAGCTTACGTGTGGAGCCATTAGGGTGAGCTTATTTATAAATTTTCTCATTTTTTTGATTTTTTGCTTTTGATACAACTGAAATGCACTAATGAGTAAGTAAGTAGTAATTTAGGGAAAGTAGGTAAATACTAAAATGATTTTCTATTTGTTACTATTATAGCATAATATAATTCTGTTTTTTAAACATTTTAGGTTGTTCTTAAGTAGAAGTTTGTCAAAGGTTAGTCAAATTTGCTATTTATTAAAATTTGGATGATAAACCAAAAAATATAATAGTATAAACTCAAATAGAAAATGATTTTAAGAATGTGAAAGAGCAAGTCTATTCATTTAGCATCTGTTAGCATCATTAACATGACATTTGTGTAGAATATTTAGTTTATAATGTCTTAGAATTTTGCATAATGTTCAATATTGACCTTAATATTTTGTTAATTATACATTTTTAACACTAACCTATAACAGGGTAGACAGAGGGAAACTAGTGTTAAAACACTATTCTAATTATGACATTTTTCCCACATTTCCTGCCAAATTCTAGAGGCAATGAGTATCTAGCAGTGAACCTCAATTCTGTGGTTTGCTTCATTACCAGAGCAAGTACATAAAAAATGTAGAATATTTAATATCCTCAAGTGGAACTCAAACCCACATCCTGTCAAATTTGCAGTATAATGTTTTGTACTATGATTGGCCTCAATATCTTTTATGTTAATTTATTTCTATCTGGATAGTTGTGAAATATAGAAATATAAAAAGTATATTTCTTGACTAAGGTCTTAACAATATTATGAAAAGAATAAAAAGAGATGAAATGTGAAAGTAAGGAGTTTTCAGAAAAGATATAAAATAGATAACCCATATAAGAAAATAGTGTGCAGAATCTAACCCTAGTTGATATACAAAAAAAAAACAAAATGTAATGAATATAGCCAACCACACATTGATATATATGATCTTTGTTAGTTAATTTTTGACAATGGCAATACCATTAGCATGTTTATACATTACAATTTGGAAACATCTCATTAAAAATTAAAATGTAATATATTATTGCAGATGGGATGATAACGACTCAGCATATTGGTATTTCTATGGCACAAGACTTTACAGGGAAGATGTATTAAAGAAGAAAGGAAAGAATAAAAAGAGAAAAAGGGAAGGCAGTAGAAAGAGAGGTTGGTTCTATGGAGATGACTGGCTTGATGACGAGGACTCAGAAAGGGTGTGGCAAGTGGTATGCTTCACTGAAGATGATTGGACCCACCTGACAGACAAGTTTAAAAAGGCAACAAGCAAGATTGAAAAGGAACTTTACCGATCTCTATCACAAAATTTTTTACCAGAAATACCAAGACTCTTTCAAGAGAAGGAACGCTTGCAACGAAAAAGGTTAATATTGATAAAATAGCATATATATAAAATAAACATCAGGTGCTATAAAGCCTCCCTTTAAAATTAAGCATATGATAAAATAGTGATAGAATGGTTTGATATTTTCAATCTGTTACTATTTTCCTAATAGGATATTGCTTTGGGTTGCATTCAAGATTACATCAAATAAACCTAATGTTAACAAATGTTTCATGTTGTTGCTCTAATTGTTATACAGGTTTCTATATTTGTGGCCACAAGCCTTAACCAATATATACCAATATATGAAAAGACTTGCAAAAAAAGATATAACTATGAGTTTTAATGAAAATTTGCATCTATATTTTTATGAATTAAAATAAACTGAGTCCATTATAGCCACACACAATACATAATAAGAAGATTGCTTAAGCCTGTGAATGTATTTGTTGTACTATACAATTTTTAGCGAATTTATGACTAAGGATTTCATTTTTGATATTAAAAAATTTATTTTTTTAATCAATTGTAAGATTGTTTGCATATTGATATTTTATGTAAAGACCAAAACCTATGTCAACAACTTATAGCACACTTGGTCCCTTTGTTCACCAGTCCCAGCTTGCAATAATTTAAAAATAAAATTAATAAATAATAAAATTCTACCACTGCTGCAACAACGGTTGAGCGTAAATTTGCTTATGAAACGAATTTCTATATAATAGAAAGAGAAACATATACTTTCACAAAGTATATTAAATATTAGAACAAGTTTTAACTACATAAAGCAATTTAAGAGCCTAATTTTACCCTGTTCTAATTCCTTTAACATAAAACTTTGCAATTGTACATATAATGGGTTTACAATATACTAACATGGTACCAAGCTTGTCTGAAGATTTGTTAATATTAATTGACTTTTCTTTGAATTTGTAATTGTGTATTGTTCTAGCTTTGCGAAAGTGTTTTGTATTTGACATTCATTTTATAAGTATTACTAAAATATAACTTATATTGATCGAACTTGACTGAGTGTATTTTGAGATTTTTCTTTTTAATTCCTTGAGTAATAGCTACTCAAAAATATAATCCTCTCTTTGTTGTATAAATTAAAGAATACAGTCGTGAATTAAAATTCGTTACTAATAAAAGGTGCTAAGCATCCGATATCAACACATTGTGCTAAATAATTTCCATATTATTTAATAATTAGATAGAGCTTTAATTTCAGTGCGAATTTATTATGTCATTGGTTGACGTCATCTTTAAAGTAATATTTTTATTTATTTTTTTATATTCAGTAATTCGTTTCTAAAAATGTGAGTTGTGATTATTTTAAAATAAAATTAAACATAGATTAATATTTATTTTGCTTTTGCTGTGCTCTAAACGTTGACATGTATATCATATTATATAACAATTATTAGTTGACAATTACAATATTTTTATTTGAAACTTGATATAATTGAAGGTTACTAGAGGTAGCGCCTCGCCGCACGTCCAGCCGCGTCTTGCAAAAGATCAAACAAAAGGAAGATATCAAGAACAGTGTATATGACTCAAAAGACGAGGACAGCAAGGAAACACCGACAGCTGCCCGCGAGAGTCGCGCCCGTCGACGGGAGCGGTTGAGACGGTATGTTTATAAACAATATATATCATTTATTAATTGCCTTCGAAAAAAGAGAAGATTCAATAGTTGATTCATATTTCCCTCGTGGTGGTTCTGTTGCCACCATGTCAGGTTCTGATGTAATTCCATGGAATCATTATTTAATTCGTTTTCAATGCAACATTCCATGTACTAAAGAAATTTGCTGTTCGAAAGAGTACAGTTATCATGGTCGCCACAAATCAAACATAATATAATTAAAAAAACCTTTTGTTATTAACTGTTACCAGTATTAATGTGATACACTTCAGTTCAAAAACTTTACATCTTTTTGGTAAAACATGATAGGATAGGATATATTATGATAGAAAAGATAAAAGGATGTATTGTTCAAAATATTACAAGACTCGATCTGCTCGATACCTATATCTACCAATTCAATAAAACAATCTTAGCATTTTCTTATAAGGTGTCTTTGGATTAAATGATAGCTAGAATAGAAAATTATTGTGGATATCAAATGTCACCTAGCTTAAATCAAAGTGTTACCTAAATTAAAGTGTCAATTGAAGCATCGAATACAACCTGTTCGATCATCATCGAATACAATCTGCTTCAATTGACACTTTGATTTATGCACATATCAATATCGACGCTTATCTTCATATACAGGCATGTTTGAAGGATATTTTTTTTTAAATAGATACAATTTGAAACATGGACATATGAATTTATTAAAATCACTTAATTAATTTAAATTTAAAATTCGAAATTTGAAGATATGCTAGAAAATACAAAAAATAATAGTTGAAGTAATTGTTTGGTAAAATTATTATTAATTATATTATGGGGTTATTTATCAATATAATAGATTCCAAAACAATGATTTATAAAATTTTGTTTGCTTGTCCAAACGGTATAAACATTCACAGTTCATCACAGTTGATGTCAAAAACAGCATTTTGCCTCTTTAAATTTACAAATCAATACTGTATTTAAGCATACTTCCCTTAATAAAATCATATCGATATACAGTTTTGTGTTTGTATATATACGTATTGCCTTAAAAATTCAAAATAAATAACCACTTTTTCCATACTTTCAAAAATTTCGAGCGTTTATGTTATTCTACAATTTAGTTGAATTTTGAAAGATAGATTCTCGGAGAATCTTAAATATGTAAACCTCTTAAATAAGGAGAAGGTTTTTGGTAGCGTTTGGTAATTGGTTTTTCGTTACTGTATAAAAGAGAAAATTTTTATGGAATCCGCAGATTTTTTTTCAGCTTCTCGTTGTATCCCGCACATTACAGGGTAGGGCACAGGGAACTTGGGAACCTAGTGTTAAGGCGCTCCTTGCAGTTCCTCACTTTCCGCCGATTTTAGCCGTCTTACTAGAAAAGAAAGAAGATATTAAATATTTCATTTCTTCGAGTAAGGACCTACAACCTGGCAGAGCTACAAGCGTGTGACTGTACAGGCGATAAGTTGTGCGTTCGATCACCACTCAGGGAAATGAAATATTTAATATATATGATATATATAGGAAATGAAATAATTAGACGTTCAACAAAATTAGTGTTTAATTTAATCCTTTTGATTATTGCTAACGATTTTTTCGTAAGATGCAAAATGCAAAGTAATTAGAAATGGATTATGATGACGTAATGGAGCTTGCAAATAGCTAAAAACGTAGTATTTGTCTAAAAAGTCACAAATTTTCAACATGAAAGTATCAACGTACTTTTTTTTCTAAAAGCTTTCGTCTAATTCGAAAAATGCTTTAATCTAATAAAAACTTAATTTTAAAAATATTAATAAATAATTATAACAAAAAAATAAATTGAGATATAATAATGTTATTTTTATTCGTCTTAAAACTTACAAGTGCAAAGTGCGACAGTAACGATCCAAAATTGTTGAATTGAGAGCAATTGCAAATGCAATTGAGGAATATCAACGCTGTCGTCTGGCATGTCTTTAATGTGTTTTTTCTTTTACACTTTTTATTAAACCTTGCCTGCTGTTATTTTTCTCTTTAATTTTATGTGTATTATAAAGTACCTACCTAGTTCACGTGAAGTTTATTTCACTTGCTTCCCTTTTTTCTTTTATATATACATTTATATATATATATATATATATATATACTTCAAAATTCCAAACTTCTTTTATTCAGCTATAACAAGCTGGACCATTTTGATGAAAAATTATTATTAAAAAGTTATTACAATATTTAACGTCATTACGTGTACTTTTTCACTATTCGACCAATCAATATTGTGTATACTATATTAGTGTATTGAAATGTCAAATTAGATGGTGTTCCAACTCTCGAACATGCAAAATACAATTGGCCGTGAGAAAAACACAGTTTTTCTAAATCGAAACCACAAATTGTCATTGTTTGGCCTTGCTTTATATTTATAGTCATAGCTTATGCCAAACGGATTTTCAATCCGTTTGAATGGTATAGGTGAGTTTGAAGGAATCGTTGGAATCTGTGGCAGAACTACAACTTCACTTTGAAATTTTCCACTTAAAATAGTTTCAAGAATGTTCCCCATGATTTTTCTTACAACTAATCGCGTTTTGAAGCATAATTATAAGTAAGTCAATTTTCAGTCGTATGCTGTTCTAGATAAATCTAGCGAATTTAGAAACTCTACAGGATAGTTGACAACTTCATCAGGATGTCTTGCACTTCGTCGAACAGTGTCAATCGATTAAATGTAATTTCATCACCAGGCAATGACTGTTGTTTTAGAATTGAGAACATCACCATCTAAATTTTTTGCGGCTAAAATAGCTGGTTCTTACAGCCATTCATGATTAAAATAATGATGTCCCAAATCTAGAAAGATACTTATTATTAACTCATCTTTGGTAGTTTTTGCCGTTAATTAATTTGCCATTGCCAATGTTTAGCAACTGTCCAGAGAATCCTGATGCTAATAGATCATTTTGGAGTTGAACGTACATATTAATAGTACGGCATAATTTATTGACCCTTCGCTATAGATAAGATTCTTTCAAATATGAGTGGAATGACTGGTATATGTTTGTATGAAAGCCGAGCATTATTTTTGATATATTTCAGGGACCTGTCGAGAGATTCAAGCGAATGCTTGTGGGCCATTGTACATTCATCCCAGTTAATAAATTTATATTTTTTTAAATCTTCGTGCCTGAATGCTTCTTTATGTAACACATTGCTTCGGGAATTGTATAAACATTCAAAGGTATAAGTGCAAAATGCACAGTCCGTCCACCATCAAGTAAAGTTGCTGCAATGCTTGATGAAGCAATAGCTATGATTTTAATATCAAATGCACGCAAGTATCAGTGAGATGAGAAATGTTTTACCAGTTCCACCTTGTGCGTCCAAGAAACGAATCCGCCTTGATGTGCTGCAATTGATACGTTAATTTGATTACATACATTTAGTTTTCAGTAGAAAGCAAAAAATCACTATTAGCAAAGAAAGTAGGAAAAAACTTGTTTTTGATCTGGTGTGCACGTTGAACATCGATCGCTATTGATGATATCTTCTGCTGTAAGGTTCGGCGCTGGCAATGTGAAGTGGATGAGCGGCATATTCGAAATAAGTATTCAAACATTCTCAATCATTATTAATGGCTCGTTATATATTTCAGCAATGAATTCAATATTAAAATTTTGATTTGTGATTTTTATTAGGACTAGAAAGTCCTATATAAAATATTCTCACTCAATAAGTCTTTAAATTTGTTCCACAGGGCAGATGCTTCAGATGTAAAACACATTGACATTGTTTATATTATTAAAAATAATTGAATATTATTGAAAATAATTTGTTGTGTACATGAGCTCAGAGCTGCATCTGCACATGTGGGATACCAATTTTTATCATCCTCCAATAAATGTTACTCACGGCACGCGTCGCAGAATGTCTCGTATAAACTACCATTGACTTTTCAAAAATATTGGAAGGACGTCGATCCAGGAACGTTAATCAATAATAAACACAAAAAAAAACAATCGCGTTGCTTTGGAGCCGATAAAGTTTGTTGCAGGGCAGTCTTTTCTGTGAAGTAAACACGCTGTCCGTTTTCCATACATTGTGACATCACGTTTAGAGCACCACATGGACCATGAATCATATTAATAGTAACAATATTAATCAATTTTTAATATTCGGATCTGGAATTACCCCTAAAATAAAGAGATTTAAATAAGCGCATTAGGTAAGCCTTGTTTTTGCGGTTTAACAGAGTAAAGCCAACATCGTGCTTCGCTAAATATCGAGTGATGTGTAATCGAGTTCATCAAAAATTTTAATTCTTGTTTGAAGACGTCCAGTGGTATCATGACGGAACATCGATGTTTGACCTGGTAAAATCAAATTTTTGATTTAATCCCAGTTTGTAAACGTAATAAAAAGATTCGGCCGTATGCACGTACGGAAGTAATGGTACGGAAGTAATGGTATATCGAATGTATTCTTGCATATGACGCGGGCTACCCTTATATGTTGATGAGAGAATATATGCGGTACCGATAATGTTGATGTCATTTTTTGCATCTAGGTTACCAAGTACGGCGTCACGCAATTGAATGTACTTTTCAGCACAAGTTTTGGTTGATTAAATTTTATATATCAAAATCTCTCGCTTTCGATTTTTATATACATATCGACAATGTACTGATAATATGCGTAAAAGTTCATAGCATTCATTTTCTTGTTCAATTCTTCACATGCAAATGAATATATTTATGAGATACATAGAAATTATGGTTTCAGAAAAAATTGTATATGAGTATATTTCTTAACAAATAAGTAAAAATATATACACTCCGTTCCACTGCCGTTCCCCACTTTCCGAAGAATTTGAGGCGTTGCGAGTTGAGTGGCGTAACTCAACGCCGCACTTGCCTTATTACCAGAGCGAAGAAATGAAACATTAAATATTTAAATTGAAAATATTAAATATTTCATTTCCTCCACTAGGGATTGAACCCAGAACCTGTCGGTTACAGTCACACGCTTGTACCGCTGCGCCACGACAGGCCTCAGATATATATATTTATATATATATATATATATATATATATATATATATATATATATATATATATATATATATATATATATATATATATATATATAT
>DWMZ01000116.1:0-35957 GCA_018249855.1 Eueides tales michaeli
ATATATATATATATATATATATATATATATATATATATATATATATATATATATATATATATATATATATATATATATATATATATATATATATATATATATATATATATATATATATATAATAAGTACTTAGTTCATTTATAAAAATATATAACTATATAAGTATTATTAAAAATAATGAAATTTTTATTTTATCTATACGACACGACATCATGTCGTTTAAAATAACATAAATTATCATATTTAATATATGTATACAAGCGCTTTGTAGAAATTTAAATCTACCTTTGCAATCTCTTTGATGAAGATTTTATCTTTCCATGAGGTTGTGCAAATCAGTGATTTTGGCCGTTTGTTTATAAGAGTATTATAAAACGTAACATAAAGTAAGTTTATCATTTATGGACACTTATTTAATGAATATCTCATATGGGCTATGTCATGACAATATCTGAATTGCTTTATTTAGTTAAAAGTAAATAGCTTGGTATTTATATTTGGGCTTGACGTGACGCAAGGGCGACAATAAACGCGACAGGTTGTGGGTTCGAACACTACGCGAGGAAATATAATGTTTAATATTATTATTTTCTTGCTTTGGTAACACGGCAAAGTGCAGCGTTCAAGATCCCTGACTGCTGTGCGGGATTCTTATTATTTAGTGCTAGTATATTATTTTTATTAGGTATCAGTACAAATGGATTAAGTTCACTGATTGTTTGTATTCGCTTTACAAAAGATTTAGCCATAAAACCAAGTGTTGTCGCAATCAATTCAAAGTAGATGCTATCAGATTATCATTCGAGCAATACTACCATTAACCTCTCAAACACAGCTAATAGCTTGTTTATGTTGATCGAATCACATATCACTCACCATCACGTCTATTTTATTAGGCCTTTGCTAATCCGCCCCTATTAGGAGCGAGATCCGATTACACGACCCGAAAGGAGTTTATGACAAAAAAAATAATAAAAACCGCTATAATAGACACGTGGCGAAAAATAATAAAGTCGGCAAAGAGGTTGGTAATGAAGAGAGGCGCGTGACGCGGCGCGTGCGCTGGTCGCGCGCCCTCGTTACAGCGCGGGCGACGCGACCGCACGGCCCGCCGGGACCTGTGCGTTTGCATTACCTAATTCCCTCTATGTGCCTACTTCATACCTCGTAATTAATGTGCAAACAATATTAATTACAAAGCTTACCTTGCTTGTATACAAAGTACTCGCTGTACAAGACTACAGTCGTCTAGTAGATCGAAAGTGATACACCAATATCAACGCCACAAACAACATTCGAGTCTCACTGTGGTATAAATTATATTTCGCATTTTAATGCGCCTGCCAAATTATTTGTTTGTATAAAACTTGATAATAATCTTTTACACCAGTATGCCTTAACCTTAGATAGATAATCGAGTGGACATTTTGTTACTAAGCGCCGTATTTATCGGCCGTGGATCATCTAAAAAAGGGTTATAAGTGTTGTAAGCGATGATGACAGTTTGCCTCGAAATTCATTCTCACGGAATATGATAAAAATGTCTTGAGCCGAGATAACACCTTCCATAGAAACAATAGGCAGGTGCCGGAGGCACTATCTACTTTTTTACACAATTTTATCTATAACAATAAAATAAAGTGACGTTTATAATTATTTTAACTGAAGTATTAACTTCGTCTTTTACAAATGTTAAGGGAGACAAGTGCAAGTTTAGACACTTAAATTGATTCGGTTTTATTAACGTTTATTTATTTACTTATTTTATTAAATATTTTATTTAATTAGTAGGTACTCATACATGTTAATTTAGTTATCAAAAGTCGGAAAGTGAGGTTATAGCAGAGGTTACTTGTTAAGCGCTTGATAAAAATATAATATTTACTTATTCCTATTTTATTTTAATAGGTACATGGACAGAGAACTTATACATTTTGTTTATTTTGTAAAATATTTATATATAGGAGTGATAATTTATTATACTGAAAAATCACTTATTAGATAGTTTTAAACGGCAGGAAAAACTGTAATCTTTACAGATAATAAACATTAAATTACATGTATATATAATATTGATGTAAAAAGCCATAAAATCGTGTTAATTTTTTTTCACAACGGAAATTTTTAAAATAAGGAAATATGATAAGCTGTTTGTATTTTTAAAATCCACTGCTCACGAATCATTGTAATTAAATAAAAATAATATAAGGACATAAGTTTGTTGCCATCTTTCTTTTCATTCTTTGCTTACCGTTCTCAAAGAGAGAAAAAATTACGTTGCTCTATATTTTTTTCGATAATTTTGCTTTATTTATTCATACATGCGTTGCATACGTAGATATATCTTTATTTATGCCTCTTATTGAGTTATTTGGGCCTATTTCTTCACTTACTCGTGGGTATATGAGCTGTAGGGTAGGGGGTAAGTATAGGGTACATGATATGTTAATAAAGAAAATATAGAGAGTCACTCAAATCCTTTGATAGTTTTTCAAAGATTGCATGAAAGATTTATTCAATACTAGCGACCCACCTGCGACTTCGCCCGCTTGAATTACACTTTTTTATTTAGTAATCTCAATTTCTTTCTTATTCTAATAACATGATCACTTTTATGACTATCTTTACATTAAAAACTGAAATTTCAGCTTAATAAATAAAAAATGTAGCAATTTTGTCTAACTAAATATATTTTCAGTTCACGTAATTTTTTATTTAATAACCGACTTAAATACGTACAAAACATTTTCACTATAATAGGCCATACAACGCACAGACAAACAGATAAGCAATAAAAAGATAAACAGACAAAAATTAAAAAAGCCACTATTTTGAACCCTATTACATATTAATGTAATTGTAAATGTAAGTAAAAGTAAGTAATGTAATGTTTTTACAACATATATATCTTATATTTTAATAAACATTACATTAATAAGATTTTTTCAGTAAAATATTCCATGTACAGACAGTGAGCAGTTACAGATATATTATAAGTATAGATATATATTTTGAATCTTTTCGATTTTCTCAACGGCTGATTGATTGATTATAACCTTTAAGATTAATAAGACTATCACATAAAGAAATATATAAATGTTACTGAATATTTAATTAATTCCTTTATGTTCACAGATGAATAGGGGCCCAGATATAATATACAGGTCATTCTCACTAACTCTTAATACCATTGGCACCGTGAAATTTGTTAATATTTTATAACATTTGCCAACTTGCTCCGCTCAAATATTATTAATTGTTTTCACCCCTACGGTTTTGTTTTTTGAAATGTTCTTTGCATTATTTGCTTAAAAATAATGGGTGTAAGATGCTGAATTACAGCGATTTTTTATATATAATAAGAATAAATATATATCAATATCTTTCTCGCATTAAAACAGTTTTGCAACAATATCTCATTATTTATTGAATTTTTGTTCAATCCTACTGTTACATAATAATAGAGTGTCAGCTTTTAAAGCTTTTATTTAAATGTCAAAAACCGCTTGCTGAACACAACTTGTACCATCGCGACTTAGTAGTGTTAGTTGACGTTAAAATATTAAAGTTAGGGTTGATGTATTTATGGATTGTTAAAATTCAAGAACATTGTTTGGTTTGATTTTTATTCATTGTACCTTTGTGTGAAAACAATAAATCCTTATGTTAGAATAAAAATGACAAAGATTTTATTTAGCATTTGTTTCTAAAGGACAAGTAATCGTTTACTTTTTGGTAAGCATTATTACTACACTATAGCAGCAATTAGTCTATTGTGTATTATAAAATAAATAATTCACCATAATATTTTTGATTATAATTTACATTATCTTTTACCACATACCATTCTGTGTTAACTACTCGTAATGTTAACAGTGTTGCAAAAAGAATTATGTGAATTTATTTCCTATTTGTATTTTGCACATAGTGATGCACGGAAAGCTTAGGCTTAAATATTTGCATGGTGTAAATGCGATAACAATTAATTGGAGTCTTAATAAAAGTATAAAATTACAGGTACAGTGAATTTATTAGCAAAATAAGCGAGTCAACACAAATATTATTGGTAGAACGGTTGTTTGTAGCTTGCCCCCTTTGCCCTAATTGGCAAGGGGTGGAAGGGGATCATCACTGACATATGCCAACCCCTGACTGCATCATTATCTCCAATCATCTGTATGTACAATGTGCGCCTCAAATTAATATTTTATCATAAATATTTCTATTTTAAATATCCTCATTAAATTGAGTTTCACTGCATAAAGTTACAAGTGCTTTTACTTTGTATAATATATGCTTTTTAGCTTCATAAATTATCTACTTTTATGTATTGTTTTTCTTAAAATTAAAACTTAAAATTTAGTTTATAATATTTTTTTATACGAATATTTAAATTTTATTTGAATAAAATCCTGTATTCTTTAAAAACTAATTTCCGTGAAATTTATTTAATAACACTTTTTAATTTGCTTATGAGCTTATAAAAAAATATCTTCATACTAAAAGAAACGAGTAAATTACTTTCACAGTAAAAGAAACACGTAAATAGTTGTATAAAAGTTAAATACTATATTTGTAATGGGTAGAACGCCCGGTGCCCGCTCATCGCACATCACAAGACTCTGGTGTTTCGGTGTTCGCACACTACGCAATTTGTTACTAATGAAGTCATTGTCGCGACACCGACACATGCACTTTAACCGAGCAATTGTTCCATTCACTGAACCCAACCCTAGCGATTTAATTTTATGGTATTCGCCGCCCGATATGATAATCATCGAGTTTGAAATATCGCTTGTCAATTTGTGTTTGCTGGCGTGGTAATGATGTTGGTTGGCTTTATTGCCGGCTTCCGAGCCTCGTTACAGAGCAAACATCGTTAACATTAATATGGAGAGTGTGATTGTGACAGTACACTTGTGTAATTCGTGGATTTTTGTAATTCAATTATAGTTGTCGGGTCTTGCGCCGCTAGGTGCTAGCGGGTGCAACTGAGCGTCCAGTAATAAAGACTCATTCGAAACAGTGGATGAATAGCTGTATCATACAAAACACCTTGTATTGTCTATCATTCTTCTACGCTATAAATTTATCTCAAAACAAAACATAACAATTAAATGTGGAATATAAAGATAGTTAAGTATTTTTATCTTCATGCAAATGTAACGTTCGAGGCATTTTTTATCGTAGCGATCTGTTATCTATTGACGGGTATTAGTAAAAGCTGCGCCGCGGCAGGGTATGACAGGTGCGAGATCAAAATGTGTGTAATCTTACTTAGGTATATCATAAGTCACGGGGGGCGATACCATGCGATCCCCCTATGGTACAGTCAAGCGCCACTCGAAGCAGATTTTGCGGATTAGCCGCTACAATGCTCCCTTCGCCACCTGATCTCTGTGAAATGAAATGCGTAGAATGACCAAGGAATTATTTTGTTCACATTTTAGATTAGTATTACAGGGGTCCCGTCGGAGCTTTATTTTTGTTATTTCTCTATATATGATTTATGTAAAACATTTATATCGTGGTAAAGTGTGTTTGCTAAATATTTTCTCTGCACAAATCGATTCCATTACGAATTGGAAAGAGGAACTTAGTAAAATGAAATTAAATGTTATTCTTAATAAAGATATAATTTCTATATTTTTATTGTAAGTTTAATTATGTATTTTAAATAATTTTTAACGATAAAAGTGCGATTGATTTGATTGATTGAGGTCAGTTCTAGCCCAGGGGTACAAGCGTACGACTGTAAGTGTGACAGGTTCAGAGATCGATCTCCACTCGAGGGTATGAAATATTTAATCTTTTTATTTTACTCGCTCTGGTAACCGAGTAAAGCACGGTATTGAGTTCCGTAACTCAGCTCGTAATTTCTCCAGAATAGAAAGTCGGAAACGGAAGTGTGTCAACGGGAAAGGAGTTCTCTGCCTACCCTACTTTATGCGGGATATAGAGCGTGAAGCTGAATAAAGCTGTAATTCAATGTTTAAATTAATAAAATAAAACGAAAAGAAAATAAGTAACTACGAGTAAATAATATTATGCCTTTTTTATGAATAGTAACATTAACCTTCCTTGCTTTTTTATTTTCACAAGTCACATAAGACAAAAAAGCTCTTGTAGAAGTGAAGCTATTGTTGCACATAGAGACAACACTCACTATATTCTTGACACACATTTCTAATAAAAGACGGCTTCCGTAAAGAGTGGTTTAAAATACACTACTTTTAAAACAGATATTTCTTTTTTAGATTATTCAGAAAGGAAAAAATATTTGTATACAGATTTAATAGCAAATTCTTTATGGTGTCCGGTTTCTTTTTTAATTTTCATAGTAATATAACACTTTAAGCAAATGAAATGTCAGCTAGTTTATTAAATAATTATGCGTTTAAATTTTTATTAAACATATCTTAGTTAAAATGTTTTAATCAATTTATGAAATTCTTTTCTATGAGTATAAATAAGTACGAAAAAAATTACGTAACAATTCTAGGCTAGGCCAAATGTGTTTATTGTTATATACCAAAAGAATATCATTTACACAATTTCAGGTAAATATTTGTCTATGTAGATTTTAAAATATTAGTTTCATGAGTGTGAATATTAAACCACTACACCAGGTGCGAATTTCTATGTGGTGCTAATCGCAACTAAAAATATGTAAATATATTTTATATATTAAAAATAATATTCTAATTTATCAACTTTTGTATTTGGTATCAGCTCTTCACCTGCCTATTAACGATTTCTTTAATGCCGCCGCCGTATTTCTTTGGTCGGCTATTCTTACAACACCTAAAATTGAGTTATTATGTCATGATTTATGTCATATTCTTTTTATCCTATATAAATAAGATTTTTTGCATTAAGTCATTTCATTTTGCAAATGATATTCATTATCTGAAGCAGTGCAAATGTTACAACGAGATCAAGACGTGCGATACGGATTTATCGTCAGAAAAATCTTTGTATAATAAAATTTTAGTTGAATAAAACTTAACGTAATATTATTTTGTGACATGTGGTTCAAAAGTTAAATAAAATATTGTAATTATATTGCAATCAATGGAATTAATATATTATGTATTTTTATAAAAGTTGGTTTGCTTAAGCTTTAAATTTTAAAAAAAGTATTTACCAATATACATAAAAATATATTAAAGTATAAACGACAAAAAAAAATTACGAGTGGATATAAAAATAGACGCCGGTTCCTCCGATTCTGCCACGTCATTCGCCAGCCTACAATCATGGGCTCCTCAAGATAATTTCAATCGTTCATAATTTGTAGTTAACAAAAAACTAAGACGTCGAACAATATAATTATGTGTGTTTTCTAGGAGTGTGAAATGACTAGTTCAATAGGGCCTCAGCTCGGGCGGCTTGACCGGGAACGTGCAACAGCAGTGGATGAACAGATAACATAATTACTTTTATAACACTTTTATTGCATTCAACTTTTGCGTACTTCAGTGATTATCACTTAGGTTTGGCATTTCGTGACTTTTAAATCATAATTGCAAGCTGCCGTAACAAAGCATAACGGATAAGTCATGCTATGAACACTTTTGAAATATTGATACGTTTTGGGTTTGTTAACACGTGATGAATTAGGTTTTTTGTTGTGGATTTTCATAAATTTTTTTAAATTTGTATTTGATAACAGCGTTAATCATGTGCTTATTATGAATGTGGATTAGACATTGCTAAGGTAATGACGGCTAAAGACTGATGTTGCCCAAAATTGGTGATATTTATTTTACAATTGTAGATAAAGTACATTAAAGCAAAAATATTACTTTATATAAAAAATATAAAAATTTAAGTATTAGCTTAATAATATGTATTAATATCATTATCCTGTAAAGATTTTAATCTTATATGTAGATTTGTTAGGGCCGTTAACTACGGTGTCCCGTTTCGACTGCAACCGCTATACCGTGAAGACCATCCATTTGCTTAGTATGCTCTGTTATATATAAAATAGATGACGATTTAGTCCAGTGCTTTTTATTTATTGACAATAAAAAAGCATAAGCGTAAAGCTTTTGAGTAAACTAACCATATGATAGATTAGGTTGATTATTTGAGGTATTTAATTAAGTCATTATAAAGATATAATATGTAAGACCTATCTACTAGAGCTTATCTACTGGAGTTCCGGAATCATAAACAACAACTCAAGTATTTTATGTCTATACGCTATTTCATATAAATATATGGAATTGTTTCGGAACACCTAAGCTTGCGCTTAATAAAGTTAAACATATTTAGATCAGTTTTAGTTACAATATTTTTTTTTTCTACGCCTTATTTATGCAACAGTTTTCGTGTCTTAAAAAAAGTATAGTCAAGCTGTTTATAGATACTCATTAGCAACATTCAGGTGTTGAGCAACGCTATGGTTTACCGTTACTTTAATATTTAGTAGATATTTGAGGAGCAGTGATTTTTAGAATACGCGTCAGGCGCTCTTCGTACGCCGGCATATCGCAACATCATCGCACCTCACGTCGCGCGTCTCAGCGACCAGCGATAACACTAGACGTACGTGCGGCTTATGTTATCTGGGAACCTAGCGTTGTTATAGCTTGTTTTTACTAACTCTTATGTATATACATTTGCATAAACATTTTAAACATATTTTTATTAATTCATAAATCTTGTATATGTGTTATGGCTCAAATACTCTATACGCAAGTCTAAACGGAACACTTTAACTCTAACTCACGAAATAATATAGATTAATTAGTTTATTGTATCTAAAGGAGCTTATTGTAAAAAACAAAAAAATGACAAATCATTGTTCATGGTGCTAATAAAGATAATAATAATAATAATCAATAAAATATACTACTACAGTTTTAATAGAATCTAATTGAGACCATATTAAGAATTAATACGAGTTTTTAAAACAATGCTATTTTCAAAAATAATATTGTTCGTTTGTATATTGTTCGTGATTACAAAATTAACTGATTAAACAAATCTAATTGAAAATGTAACTTAAGTTCCGAGCTTAAGTTATAAAATTCCATTATTTTTTATTAAATAAGTAGGTATTTAAGGAGCTTTCATTCTTCGTTATACATATATAGGATAATATTTGTAGTAACAAATATTATCCTATATATGTATAATGTAACATTTACTTTAATTTAATAATTACTACACCCAAAGTTATATATTACACTTGTCAATTTCACAAACTATAGAAAGATATTTATTTTAATAACACTGCCTCTTTCTAATTATATCTACTAATATATATAATGATATTTTAAGTTTATGTTTAATTTTTAGCTTATGACGTTGTTGAAAGTACAAAAAAATATAAATTTGTACCACAGGCTATCATTCAAGATCTAAATCCGATTGAATACCATAAATGAAGACGCGTTGAGATCTCGTCGAATAGGTAGCAGTTGTGAGATCATTTATCAAGCCACAGCGGAATATGACAGCTCCCATATACCTACAAACGTTACAATAGAGTCGGATAGGGCACGCTTTCGTCACTTATTTTATCAATAAAGAAAAAATATCTTGGGTGTGTTTAGTTATCAAAAACAGTATTATTATTTATATTATATTTTGTTAGATTATTAAAAGGTTGTGTGTACTTTGTTAACTTAATCACACTTTCGAATGTAATTGTATTATCAGTAATTATGATCTCAAAAAAGTTTGTAGATAATTTATTTATATATGTATAAGCTATCTAAAATTAACATTGACTTAATTTTAGTCAAGAATCTTCCGAACATCGTGATTTCTGAAGATTTTTGTAATATTAAAGCTCATAATTATGCTTGTAATATTACTAAAATGAGAATTATTGTCACCTCCATATTTACTTTAGTGTTTCTTGTGACTTGCGTGTTGCGGTCTACAACTCTGGGCCGTGACTTGGCATTTTTCGAATAGTTGAAAACTTACCGCCGTCGACTTGCTAACGGCAGAATACTCTAGGATTGTCAATATGATTGCTGAAACGTTCTGTATTTTATCAATATAATGTATTCATTAATATAAGATTCACTCATTGCGCGATATTTCATCAACATTCAAATGGAGAAAAGAGAGTATGTATCTATATTAGATTCTAAGTTTAGCCAAAACAAATATGAAGCGGTGTCACCTATGGGATCCTATTGCGAGAGTGTTGATGACCGATAGGTGACGGTAATAGATCATATGTTACAAATATGTGCATAGTGCTTGTGGAGAGACGCTTCTTCTTCGGGCAGGACAAAGTCCGTCGGGCACAATAGTTTCATATAGGAATATGAAACAATTGTCAAAATAGTAAAAATAAAAAGTGTTGCCCAATGTTACTCCCTACAATATAATTTTGATTATGATACCATGCAAGTAAGATGTGAATAGAACGGAGTACCTACCTACTTCCCGTACGTGGTCATCCTCTGCCAGATTAATGATAATCGTTATTGATGATTGCTAGCAAGTTTAACGTTTTTATTGCTCCTGGGTAACGTCTAAGCGTAAAGCTTTTAGTGAATAGTTTATAAAAGAATATTATATTACGTTATTATGTTGTAATTGTTATACTATTCAGTAAGCTAACGACCCGAAGGCGTTGATGTACCTACTTAATAAGTATATAACGTACTAAATTAATGTTTAGTTTTTTAAACTAAATTTAACCTAGAAATATCATCATAAATTTTCGCACTCGGTGGAATATTGATTTAATAAATATTTAAATGATGTGAGTAATCGCTTCTGCTTAATACATGTTCCATAGTAATAAGTAACTGCTAACTCACCCTGGTTTCGGTCAGCGGATATGTATGAAACGCATTCCTTATAAATAATGAAAGAGTTAAAGTGTTGGTTTGTTGATTGAGCGATTCATCCCCATGACGCCGAAGGTTTGTCTATAGTAGCAGTAGCTCTTATATATTATACGTTGATCAATTTACTCTTAACAGATCTTACCGTGAATTGTTTAGGACTACTCTTCGGGACCTACAAAAAAAAATCAATAAAACCCTAATCTTATGGAGTAAGAGGCATGGAGAATGGAGAATGCACACGTTAAGCAGTAAACGCTTGCTCAAACTTAATATTATGATTTTTATGTTTTCCACAAAGCTGTTAGTTCTACCAGTATTATTTTGTAGGTTTCTTGAATATTGGAAAATCTATCTAGATGACGAAATATTGACGTTCTCTGGAATTGTGTACTGTTTCGCATACGTGTCTGCCAGCTGTTGAATCTAATAGTAAAATCAAAAAAATCATATAAATACGAATTTTTTAGTAGTCTTCGTTAATTATTTTTTACTGATCGCTTGTTATGTTTTTCTGTTTATTGATTTTTTCTAATTCATCCTAACTCTTTTCGATAATTCTCCTATTATAAATTTGTAATAGGAACATTATAGAAAAGAGTTAGGACCAATTAAAATTTGTTTGTTCTTTGATTCAAATTCTGAGGTACAGCTATATTTTCGAAGTCATGTAAATATAGTATCCTGTGACATTTCCAGAATAGGACTCCTGGCGATTCCTACATATGAATAGAATTCCGAAGATTTCCTTAACACTGTTGTGGTTTCCACTAGCGCTTGCAAAAGCTTCAATGTCTTTGTGAGTCTTGAATTTAATTTCGGAAAGACGGTTTTATGAACATCGTATACCAAATAAACGCCTTTTGAGGCGTGATTTTAGAAAACCGTCGATTCAAGCTTTTTCCAGGTTGATGGTCACAGCTATATGAATAAAAAACTAGTTGGTTCACGTTTTTTTTTGAAGATAATTGTACCCGGTGTGAAAAAAATATACATAGGTTAAATACTTTTTTATACCTATTTAATTTTATTCATAATATAAAATTAAGTCTTGATTCTGAGTTGACTCCGATTTTAATAGCCTGATTAGTTATTTAATCTGGGCAGATCAATCTGGGCAGGCAATCTGGCATACTTTATTTCAAAAATATTGTAAGGTATTTTTACTATTTTTAAAGTATTATTCGATACTTAGGAAAAAAATTATCAATTTTATAAACAAATTTTGAACGTAGCATAATTTGAAGCTACACCCAGCGCTTATACGGTTTCAACGAGGTGCGGGTCGAAATCCCGTTACAATCAAAAATTTTACGTTTCTAAAATTAGTATATATTGAAGTAATTAAAAGCGCTCTTAACGAAAGTTATTGAGCCTCATTTAATCATCATCTTTCATAAGATAAGGATAATATGGCCATTATTAGCCTTATCTAATGTAGAACCATAGCAATCCAATTGTACTATAAGAAATAATGCAATAACGTCTTAGCAAACCTTCTTAGTATGATGAGATTCCTGAGGAAAATAAAGATATCTAAATTGATTCAATTTTCCGCTTCCATATGACAAATGGGCTACAACTCAACACGTAGAGACTCGAATTTAGCTGGAAAGTGGTGAAGCGGTGTGCCTTAAGACTTCTATGTGCCTACTTGCTACAAATTTTAGACAGCGTATATGATAAATAGAAAGACTGTGGTAAAAGACATAGAGATCAAACAACATAAAAATAAATGATAAACTTCTCATACATTTAATTTAATTTTTTTATCACTTTAGGATACAATTCTACTTTAGATTAGATAAAGTATCCATGTTACGTCCATGAAAATAACGTTTAAGCCGTTAAATAATAAAATTATTTATAAATATTATATTTTTCTATAATCATTACGACGTAGGTCTTGTAATTAAAGTACAATGCAAAAGACAACTCAAAAAATGAGAATATAGATAATATAGAACGCGTGCTTAAAATAATGTAAAGCCAAAATGTGGGATTTAAAAAAATTACTTCCAATTGCAATTTATCAAAAACATACTATAAATAACGGCTCGACGATCCGCGCATGGCTTAATGAATTATTGTCAGAAATTTAACAAGTTTAAGTATCATAAGTATTGTGTACCTTATTAAGATGAAAATAAGATTTTGATTTGTATCTAATTGGTTTTCCATATGTAATAACATTTGTCTTGTCACAGTTTCTTTGGAAAGAAACTAAATCTTCAGTTTACCGTTTAGACTACTTAATGGTACAGTTTTTTTTTACTAACAGGGAATGTATCATAAATTGTGACATGTACACACCCACTTCATGGTGGAGCAAATGACACTGAGATACGTTTCGACTATAGCAAGTACCTATACCATCACTATGTTTTTTCGATATTTTGGAAAATAGTTAAATTGTTTTGTATAAATAACATAAAGAAATAAAAAAAATGTATTATCTATAAATTACTCTTTTAAGATAAGGTTTATTATTCCTTACACATATTTTGCTTTTTGGTGTTTTGAAGTTCTCTCTACGCAAGTATATAATATGATTGTACGTGTACGTTGTGTGTATATATATATATATATATATATATATATATATATATATATATATATATATATATATACATATAATGTATTAGAGGATTTTCGCGGATTTCTCATACAGCAGGGAAAACAAAGAGAACATTTTAGTACACTTAGTTTCTCACTTTCTGGTGCGTTTTTAAGACATTCTGAGTTGAGCGGCGTAATTAATCGCCGCGATTTGTTGGATATATGCAAATATTAATGTAAAAATACACGAACACATAATTATGTGCTTCGTAGACTTAAATGTTCCAGTGAACTCCAGTGACTCGTTCTTAAATTAAATTACTGTAACATGTTAATCAGATTTAAAGTTTATATAGGTATGTCATTGTAGCCTAAGATCGTTATATTCTATTAGATGAATATATCAATTATTATATCTAAAAGCATTTTTATTATTATTATTCGACTCACATTGATTAAATAATATAGCGCAACAATATATCAACATTTTATGTCTATTCCTCTACTATCTCCGTGTAATGTATGATCATGCAATGTGTAGTTAAGTACTAATCTGTATCTCACTAACGTCTCACATTATAAGCGAGCAAACATAGTACGGCTCGATCGCGCTGTGTCCTTTGAAACCCGAGACAAATGCCGAGGCGCCGTCTCCGCGCCGGCACTCATGCGCAACACGCAAAAACACGACACATCCTCAAAATAATCGCTTAATTTTTTTCCACTTTTTTCTTTATATGTCTAAGTTATGAATGATGATGCCACAAACTATTTTTGATGTTTTTTCTTGAATATAATATCTTTCTATTAGATTTGAATAATATTATATTTACGTAATAAATTAATAGATTTAAATGCTTTTATAATATCGACACAATATAAGTGTGATTGGTCTAAGTTGTCTGTGCTATTTTGTATCTAAAATAAATAATATAATGGTAAGTCTTAAGATTTTTTTTGAGACAATGCGTATTTAGCGGCGGTCAACGCCGCGATTTGTCTTGGTACCGGAACCAGTGAATAAAAATATTGATTTCCTCTAGGAGGAAATTTTATTAATTAACATGTTAGCCAATGCTCTAATATAAAATTACTATATTCTTATAAGAAAAATAATTCCTCAAGGTTCTGTTAGCAAGGTAACGTATACTCGTATACGTTTACTCTTTACAAGTATACTTATCTATAATTCCTACTCATTTGATAGTAAATGGAAATGAAATGGGGTATTTTGGTACTAATACTTTAAAGCGGTTATGTTACTATTTAATTTGGTTATGTTACGGTTAAAGGCCCATATGACCTGTGGTGGAAGTTACCTCCGCCACTTAGAATATGTCATGTATAGAGAATATAACTACATTGGCTACATTGGTAAGATCAGTGCCGGCGTTAGGGGGGGCGAGCCATGGGGTGACGGCCCGGTGTGCCAAATTTGGGGTGCGCTGAGATCTGGTGCCTCGGTCTTCTGCCTTCCGCGCTGTGTACCCTCAATACTGTGCTCGATGTGCCGTAGTCACAGTTCACAGTTCGCAGTTGGTTAACCGACTGTGAATACGGGACTTACATCTGAGATTTAAGATATCTTAGATATAAGTCCGTGCTTAAGTCCACGTTTTCATTGACTTATTCTGAATATGAATGAGACAATGGCAACGTGGTCGGACGACGGACCTATGCTCTGTGTTGGTGTGTGACTCTGGGCTTTACGCTCTGTGATCTGTGCTCTACACTCTACGCATGTCGTTAGAGTCGGTCGTCGACCATCTTGCGCTTGCGCTTATGTTATGATTAATTATTCGTGAGATGCTTTTACCACCAACCTTACACGCTTAGTACATGGTGGGGGTGGGGATACCGAAACGTCCTATATGTCCTATGCTCGTGCTCGAGCGTGGCGCAAGGTTGCTGATTTGTGTACTTGGTCTCTCGACTCGAGCGTCGCTCGATCACATGACGAGAAAACCATCCACAATATTTTGACTGCTACAGAGTGATATTGTACGTGCACGAATTCTTTTTCTTACTGACTTTGTAATATCGTTCTTCAAACATCCCAAATTCTTTATTCCTATATATTTTTTCAGGATTGTGCATTTTTCTACCATTTTCTTTGCAGTCGTTGCCATTTTTTAGAAGTACTAGTAATAGGTTAACTACAATTGCAGGTTTTTTCTATTGATATTACTTCTTTAAAAATGTCAGACCAAAGGATTAAAAAAAAAACCTTAAGGCGCGTAATATCTGAAACGTATTACGCACCGGAATATTCAGTGCATTAGTCATTATTCTAGTAGTTATTTCTTATTGTAATACAACAGTTTGTTTAATGATATTTTTTTAATTTCAATACCAAACCAATTTCATAACTTATTTTAAGATATAATGCATAAACAAGCGGCTTGGTTGACTATCGTCAAAAACCTAGCCAAAGATATTTGTTGTTAAACATTATTCTTTATCATAAGATTATCACGACCATGAAGTGTACCAGATATTATGAATATTAATTAATTTTCATTGATCTATTTGACGTTTAATTTCTATTACACTGTGGAATAACACTTTAAAACTATAAAATATATGTTTGTTTTTATTTTTTAAGCTTATTCGGAAGTTATTTTACATTAATTTAAGTCTAGCTTATATATCTAATACTACTGTATTAGGTATACTATATCACATTGGGGTAAGATGCTTCAATAGGAACACCGTATTGATCATATTGCTTTTTTAATGTTAGTCACATTGAATACGACGTGTTTTCATGCCGGCTTGGATAATCAGTGGTCGCCACATAAAATAAATTTGGACTGTATGCTGATGGACTATATGCTGATAAACGAAACAAGTAAATTTTCATAAAGTCACCATTATCATCGGCCTATGACAGTCCACTGGTGAACATAGGCCTTCCCTAGAGCGCGCCACTTTGCTCGGTCCTCTGCTTTTCTCATCGGATTTCGTCAGACCAGCGGGTCGGATGTCGCCCTACGCTACGCTTGACGAGACGCGGTTTTCACTCTAGGACTCGTCTGCACCAGCGGCCATCGGATCTGCGACAGATATGGCCAGCCCATTATCACTTCAACTTGCTTATTCTACGATCTATGTCCGTTACTTTGATTCTCTCACGGATAATCTCATTTCTGATGATGTAGTCTGCAGAATGCTGCCCAGCCCAGCTGAATCCTCCTATCAGCCTTCCTTTACTATATCGTCTGCAAAACGAAGATGTGAGATTCGCTTTCCATTGACGTTGACGTCTCGTGCAGTCCAGTGTAGAGTTCTGAAGACGTTCTCCATCGCGTTAGTGAACAGTTTTGGTGATATTACAGCTCCCTGTTTCCCCCCGCAGCAGAGTTGAATCGGTCTTGTTCTCTGGTCCTGAACCTGCACGGTCACCGTTGCATCTCAGTACCTCGACAAATCGCCAGTCGATATCACATCGCTGCAGAGCAGCCCAGGTTTCGATGGAGACTAAGGCTTTCTCGCAGTCCACAAATGCCTCATACAGCGGCTGATACTCCTCGGTCTTCTGTACAACCCGTTTAACATTATGGATGTGGTCTACGGTGCTGCAGCCTTTACGAAACCCTACTTGCTCTGGCGGCTGGAACTCTTTAAGTCTATTGGCAAGGCGATTCGTGATAACTCTCGAGAACAGCTTAAAGATGTGGCTCAAAAGAGAGATTGGCTTGTGTTCTTTTTGTTCTACATTCTATACACAAAATGTACAGTCTATACAAAAAAAAAATCGAACACACCGTCGCCGTCACCGATTCCTGCTAAGAATAGGATCACCCTGGTACTGATGTTGTCGTAAGAGGTGACTAAAGTACGAGTGGAAGAGTCACGTTGTCCGCAATGGCATCACGCATGGGCAGACTCGACCGGATTATTACCACCCCCGGCATTTAAAATCGGCGTTAAGAAGTGGCTTTGGCCACAGTGTTTCACATTGGGTAACGCTGGGCCCCGGTGCCCATCCATCTTTAAGACTGGTAACGCTCCTGTAGCTCCTCTGGTGCTACACGGGGCGTGTTCACTTACCATCAGATGACCCGTACGCTCGTTTGACGTGTCTTTCCCTAAAAAAAAAGAAAACACCTATATAGGTAGATAGATGATCAAAAATGATCAACTTAGCTTAAAAATCCATAAAGTTGAATATCTACAGTACTTAAGCATAGAAAAAATTAAAATGTGGAATACAAATTTAAATTATTACAATTTTCTTACTTAAGATTATATAATCACTCAATGTCATGTAATTACTTTATTTATTTTTTTTAAAGGGAATTGTTTTATTGTTTAAAGATAGGAATTTTAATTATGTTTGAAATCTTATCTAATATTATTTTATACATTCCTATTATCCTATGTATGGATCTTATGTATATCAATTTTATCTATTTATATATATTTTCCCTTACTGCAGTATTAAATTTATACACTACTTAATTAAAGGAACATTTAGCAAATTCTTTGCTATAAATAATGAGAGTTATTTTTTCCCAAAAAAATCTTTAAAGTTAATGAAAATGAAATGACACAAACGTGGCGATTAGGAATGCGATTTATGGAATCTAACTGTAATGTATCTTTTTAAAATATCACAATGTTAACGAGCATGAACAATATGCGAGGAATAGCTTTATAAGGACTTAAACCAATGTAAATTTAATACCTTAATTCATACCCTATATCTATATATATATATATATATATATATATATATATATATATATATATATATATATATATATATATATATATATATATATATATATATATATATATATATATATATTTATATATATATATGATATTGTTACCTCGTTACCCTCTGGTAAGCAATAAAAACATTAAATATTTATTTTAAAATATTAAATATTGCATTTTTTGGAGTGGAGATCGAATCTAGAACCTGAGATATATCGGGCATACTTTTGCACGTTTGCGCCATGTGCCACGACAGACCTCCTCTATATAATATTCGGACAATTCGTAATTATAATTTAATATTGTAATTACGAATTATCATACATACATATTAACAGAATAAGATAAATATTAATGTAAGGTGTACAGAGTATTATAATAGATTAGTCGTTGAGATACGTCAAGCACTGACGCTAGTTATTTTTACTTTCAGAATAATTATCAAGTGATTTATTGTGAATGGGTATAATAAGTTATTTATGATACATAAATTTGTGGACTTGTAACAGGTGGTTCTGTTACCAAAATGTATACACACACATATATATATATATATATATATATATATATATATATATATATATATATATATATATATATATATATATATATATATATATATATCCATAATGAATGCAGGATTAAAACATCATATAATTATTAATTACAATACAAAATAAATGTTACCCGCTAGCTCACATCACTCCTTAAAGGTACTTATTAGAAGAGTTTCAATTTGGACTGTAAAAGAGGAATTAATATAATTAATTAAAATAAATTATTTCAATTGTATTTCTTGTTAATCTTTCTATTAATATCTACTATTAATTACGGAATAATATAAAAAAATTACAACTTTGAAACACTTAAAAAAGGAATGGAAAGCACGTTAAAGTACTACAGCGATGCTATACTAGTTTCAAAAAAGCATAAGTGAAGTTTAGTTTAGTAAAACTATAATTAAAATAAAAAATATTTTAAGTATTAATTCTGAGCAACAATATTTATTAAAAAACAATTTAAACCATTTAGTAGTTCTTTACTAAGATTTTCAAGTTGAAACATAAATTAACTTTGCTCTATTTCCATTTTAAAATCAGGATCAATTAAATTTTCTTGGAATTGATAAATATCAATTGAAAATTAATTAAATAAGGCCACATGATATGCTTTATAAAATATACCAAGTATGTGGGTTAAGTACTTAGGATTGCCCTAGAGTTTCAAAAATAAATAATATTTCTTTTGTTACTCTGAATCAAAAATAACAATTGTGTATCGTTTGATTTTTTTATTATTTTCCCGTATTCTGTTCCTTCCGAACGGAATCTTATTCGATCATTTTGTGATCCGTTTGTCCGTCTGCACATAACCATTTATCTCGCATAGTTGTATCACGCTAAAATAAATATGAAATATTCAGTTTTACTGTCCCTTAAAGCATTAAAAAGAATAAGTTTCTAAGTCAACTCCATTAAAAGATACGACCACTTATGCGTCGTTTTTGTTGCACTTTATATGAAATTCGCCCACAGTTGAAATTTAGCTCTTAGTAAGAACTTAATTTATTAACATAGGAAAAAAATCGAAATGCGATAATTTATAGATAGTTTAAAGAAAAAAAAACATTACAAATATATATTTGTAGTTCATTTTATCAATCACCGATACCGATACAGAAAAAATCCGAAGTAAATTTATCATTTTTAGTATTTGTAGTATTTGGTAGAGAGCCCAACTAGCACTTGAAGAGTTTTTTTTCTTTTAGTAACACATATTTATGTAATTTTAGAACATGAAAGAATAGGTATGCTATTAAGAGATACGTATTGCGTGTTGGGTTGTGACACCCAACGCCGCATTTGCTTAACCAGATAGCAAAAACATTCTTATCTATCCTTACTAAATATAATATTATAAATGCGAAAGTCTCTGTCAGTTACGCTTTCACGCTCAAACCACTGATCCGATTTTAAGGAAATTAAAGTATTCAGTTCCGTACCAATATCATTAATGTGGACTAAAGAAAATTACAAATTACTAAATTTAAAAATGTATAAAAATTTGAACGAAGCAGGACTTTTAAAATTTAAAAAAATTTATACGTTTTTAAATTTAGTATTTTTCTTTCTTAAGTTTGGAATAACTTTAAAAATAGTAAAAAATGACAACTTGTCTTGCCTGCAATATAAAAATTGACAAACTTAGGACTTAATGAATAATTATTACACACGCCCGCAAATGGCATTTAGTATTTATTTAGATACATTTTATATGAACAGCATTCAAATATGTCTATAATGGTTTTTTTTCTGTGTATCAATTTCCATTTTTCCTTTTATATGTACGGTAAGTTCTCATTTTTCGCCAAATAATTCTAGACAATAAAAGATTGTATAAGGGTGTCAGTTTTTCTTATCTGGTACTGAACTCTAAAAACATTTATCAATCATTTGAGTTGAGAGCTGTCGAGACGCAGTCTGCCATTCAATAAAATGAAGAACTAAATAAAATAAAATATGTTCATTTCTTCGCTCTAGTAACAAAGTAACGTGCGGCGTTGAGTTCTGCCTCTGAGCACGCAATACTCCAGATTCGGCTAAAAGTAGGAATCAGAACGAAGTCAGAGTTTCCGAGTTCCCATTGTCTACCCAGCCACGTTCGGGATACTGTGTTAAGCTACTAATTAAATAATCAAAACTATAATTTAAAATTAAGATAATATTACTAAAAATTATCGAAAATAAACAAAGTTTTACACATTTTAATGTTTACTGTTATCTATTGATCAATTTACAATTACAAAATTGTACATATCATAGTCATTTTAGTATCTGTAATCACTACAGGTATTGATTCATCAAGCACTGGCGAAGAAAACATAAAAAGATAGGCATATAATGTGCATACATTATATACCTATCTTTTTATATTGTCTTTTACTTTCATATTTTTGTTTTTAATTGTTTATATCTATTTTCTTTGTTGATCGATAAATTGGTCAAAAATGCATTCGGCGTACAGAATATACTATTCGCTTATAAGTATTAAAATCGAAGCCATGCTGACGCAGGGCCACAAGTCTAAGACTGCAAAAATGCGGCGTTCAGTTCTGGTACCCATTTGCATTGCCCTTAGAATTGGGCAGAAAGAGGGGAAAAGAGTCCTACTCTGATGCAGTCTAAAGCTAAAAATAAATATTGATATATTTTATCTTGTTCAGGCCTCTCAGGGACATATCAAACTTAATTACTAATATAAAATGTTTACATCGAATCTAAATAACTATTTATAATCGATCATAAATAATACCTAGCTTTGAGACTAGACTTGTTGTTGTATAATTTCAAGCAAAATAAATCAAGTAATAGTAAGTAATAAAACCGAAATCACATGGTGTCTGACACTTAGTGTCTGTCATAAAAATCCTTTTATATTATAGCAATTCCATTTTAAGTCTAAATCAAGACAGGCAATATTTATTTTAGTTATCCAATAATAATTATAGTGGATTTTACAATTGTCTCATAAATCATAACTAATATTTTATGTAACTATCCCGTATTGAAGCCGTACTTTAGTATTCATACACCGTTTTATCGTTTCCTTTTCATCGTTGTATAATTCCCTTTTTAAATTAATGTCATAATAAAGTACCTACCTACTAATATTACATATATAATATATTTTTTTATATCGCTTCATGCTATATCCCCACATGTCAGGTTAGACAGAGGGTACTTGGGACATGTCAGGTTAGACAGAGGGTACTCTTACTTTCCGCCGAATTTGGGACATTGCGTGTTGAGTGGCGGAACTCAACGCCGCGTTTTGCCTTATCACCAGAACGAAGAAAATGAAAACGTTCTACTTTTATAAGTATGCAGTGATTACGTATCACTTAATAGCTATAAAAAATGTATGTGTCTGTAAATTTACTTTAGAATATTTTACTCAACTTTATATTATTAGCGTAAATATTAGGTAATAGTTATAGCTTTGTGTATTATCCTGATTGTTTTCAGCCGATCCACCTCGCGTCGCTTGACGGAATGCTTAATACTAAAATATGCAAACTATATATTAAATGATGCAAACTCAATGGAACTGTAAAACTTATATTTTCCAGATGGTACACTTACACGCATGTTTGGCACAGTTTACACATCATTTTGTGTGAACAACGCTATACTCGTATCTTAAATAACAATTCTTCTGTTGGTGTTTTTTAAATTAACATTACGGTTAAGGCCAATTCAAAAAATGTCAAAATAGAGATTCAAAATCTATTTAAAATAAACTTTCATACTAGTCAAAATTGTGTTAGAACCTATATATCGTGATAAGTCACTATTGAAATCAATCAACTTACCCAAAATAGTATATATCCTTCAATAGTATTTCTATCATCTTACGATTATATTACTATGTTACGATTATAATGTCGCACTAGCAGTGCTTCTTATAAGTTATTCTTCTATACTGCATCATTACTGTTGAAACTGATTCAAAGCTATTAACTTACTTAAATAACATTTTAAGACAACATTAGTGTTACTAAATTTAAAAACGTTTAAAAATTTGAACGAAGCAGGATTTCAACCCGCTCCTCTTGGAAACTGTTCAAGCGCTCTGAACAAGTACTACTTGCAACTTCTATTTTTACTGCTTAATTTTGATGTGCAAGTTTGTGTTAATTATTACAATCCCAATACACAATTTTAATATAAACACATTACATACAATATTTTTAAATATATTTATTGATGTGTAAAGGTATATTACATAGGTACCATTGAATTCAATGGTACCTTGGTCATGTTCATAAGAAGGTGAAACGTCAATATGCTGGTACCGGCGCTTTTATACAGCCGTAAAACGTAGGTATTACGGAAAAAGATTGACAGAAACATCTATTATGAGTACAGTGAAGATGCGATCTCTTTGTGAGAGATACGAGGTCAGTTCAGTCAACAAAATCCGCAATTACGAGATAAAGCAAATGACAAGTTCTAGAGTGAATGTAAGAGTGAAAATGAAGAAGATCAATACCCAGGTATGGCCGAATAGCCGCGCAACCAATATGTAAAAAGAAAGAAAACGACACGGAAACCTCCGTGGGATCCTCCAGGGTACAAATTCAATGCACAACCACAAGCGAAGACGGTACATCTCCAAATAATACAAGTTTTTAACAAATATAATATTATATTTCATGTATTGCGGTATAGCGTACATATATCGACAGAAATTAGTTAATAAGGCTGATGCTATAAACGGATTATCTTTTGGTTATTCTTCAAGATTTTTGTTATTGGTCATTTTTCTATATTTCGAAAAAACTATTTTTTAAATTAATACAGTGTTGTAAGATTAACACGAAAATGCAATTCTCTTTATGTAATAAAACTTTACATTTTGTACAGTGTTAAATAATTTAATTAGATTTTTTTTTAATATTCGTAATTACGATTCGATTTTTTTAAATATTCTTAATTTCGATTTTCGCTGTAGGGAAGGTTAAGGGAAGCCGGTTTATTGGTGCATACTAAGGAATAATATTTTAAAAAAATCAAGATAACTTTGTTTTCCATCCGTCTGGGTTTTCGCATGTCAGTCACCTTATTCTCCAGAAGACATTTTACTCTTCCTCTCTCTTCACGAGAGAGATATTAAGCTGCAATTCATATCAAGTACATAGCTCAACAAAACTAAAAAAAATGAATTGTTTTCTCGAACCTTTTAATTGCGTTGATAGATGTTTTTCTCAGATCAATCAGATGAATACTCGTGTCTGAGTACGTCATAGTGCCCAAAGCGTGATTTCGTTGCTTTAATGAATATTAGGTTCTTTTCAGCTGATTTGCGCTCACGAAGTGTCGTTACTTTCATTTTTCACTTTCAGCCGCTTCGTTGGCAGAGTGAAGAAATGCAAATATTGCATATTTCATTTCCTCGAGTGGGGATCGAAACCACAACCTGTGGATTGGACAGTCGCACGTTTGAACCCCTGCGCTAGGATAGATCTCATAACAATATTTACCTCTCTGTAAATATAAAATGAAACTATTATGCATTTAATTGTCGAAATGGCCTATGGATGTTGTTCGGGAAAGGTTACCAATTTTGAGAAATAAATAACAACAACGAAAATATCGGAATAACATTTATATATAAGTATATAGGTATAGGTGTTGCTCGGTGTATGCTAACCGTATTCAAAATCAAAACACGGCACTACAGTAAAGCAATTAAAAGTCAAACAATCAAATTTTACAGCGTAACAAAATCCGATCGGATCGCCGCGTTTACTAACCGACAATAAACCGCCGGCCAAACAGTAAAAAACAATATAATTGTTCGGTCATAAACGACCGGTATTTCTACTGACGGAACCAATTAATAACATTTGATATTTAAACATATTTCTTTTTTTCCATACCATTTTTTTAGTTTTCGCCTAATTTTTGAGATGTTGCTTAACCCAACGCTGCTTTACTTTTACTTCCTTAAATGGGAATCCAATATATATATATATATATATATATATATATATATATATATATATATATATATATATATATATATATTAAAAGTAAATTTACCATAAACCTCAAATTACCATTAGTCTACATATTTATTATAAGTTTACTTGGCGCTTTAACATCACCTGTATTGTCCTAGGTTAGTTACAGTTAACTTCAGTTTGTTAAAAGTTGTTATACAGTTAGTTACGGTTAAAACTTATATCATAAATTACATTGAAATTATAAAGCAATGAGAAGTAGTAGTTGGGGCCTGTCGTAGCACAAGGGCACAAGCGTGAGACAGGTCGTGGGCTCGATTTCCACTCGGGTAAATGAAATGTTTAATAGTTTCATTTCTCCGCTCTGGTAATAAGGCAAAGCGTGATATGAATAACCCAATACATATCGCCTTAAAATCGGTGGGAAGCGGAACGTAGTGTCTCAACACTAGGTTCCTAAGTTCCCTCTACCTACCTCTGTCATGTGCGAGATACAGCGTGAAGAAAAAAAATAAACCAAGTATTTGTATTGTTGCCACAATTTACACATTAGTTTCAATATAGGCATAGTTATTTATCGGTGCGTTGCACTGTAGGTAGGTGCCCTGGCGACTGGTGCAGTATAAACAAGAGAACAAATACCTGCACCAAAAACATATTAACAATGAAATGAAGTGTTAATTGTGTGGAAACATTGAAAAATGATCAACATATGTTATATAAATAGTCATAAATAATGTCTCGAAATTCACTTTAAATAATAATAAGTGTAAGAGCAAAACAAAAATTAAAAATCAACATGTTATTAATTTCGTGTTCGGCCAAGGTGTGAGATGAGCTCACTGCGGAATCTATGGAGTCGCAATCGACTTACATATAATTATGAATCTTTGTTGTACAATATTTATATTATGATTATTTTATATTCTTGTCTTAGACACATAAAAAAAATTTATAGAACATATTTTTAATTAAATGCCGAATGAAAATAACAACAATAGCTTTTATTACTTATATTAAGACTAAAATGTTTTTATCAAGTTTTTTGTTAATATTCGAAATTATAATTAAATATAAATAAATACTTAAAACTAAAGTTAACAATAACTACCTAAAACTAAAATTAACAATATTAAAATGTGTGTGGACTCTAGAGATTACTTTGTGCGGACTTCAATCTCGAAGCAGAGTTTGACTTACGAGGCAGTTCTAAATAACTGCCGGCCACTCATTACATCTTCCATCGCTATTTGCATAACTATTGGAATCGAACCCCGGCCCGGCCGTGTGTGTTTAGAGCCTGATGAATGGCCCGCCGACGCTAAATGAATACACTGCCAAATAAATATCATTGTCATATTTCGCGATTGACTTTGCTTTTGACAATTACTTTTTGCATTATAAATATTTTTTCTTACTAATCAGCGCTAATATTTATAGCATGGTTTTCAGAGGGAACGTAGCGTTAAGATATTGTGCTCTCTTCGAATAGAGTTGCGGAACCCAACGCCGAGATCTGTCTTATATATCAGAGCAGGGAATTAAAAATAACAAATAATTAACCTAAGTAGGAAACAAACCCATAACCGTCGTGTACTTATATTAGTTTGATGTGCCGCTGCATTTTGACTTATTACTTAGTAGATGATAACTAATATTACTTAGTAGAAGATAAATTGGGTAACTAATTAAAATATGTTCATTAATGGTTCCTTCATTTGAAACTCAATGTCACCAAATTATTATAGACATTACGTTTTCTTTTTTATTGCTATAATAAGAAATTTTCTTTATAGCAAATAAGATTTAATATCATAAGATTTATTATATGAAAAACTCAGTAATTAAGGGCATCAAATACGCAAATATATTTATTTTTATCATTTCAGTGATAAAACTTCTTAAACGAGAAATGTGTAAATAAAATTTTCATAAATATATTTTTTACTTAATATTCCTCCCTATAAAAAAAATCTCCAAGTTCTTCCACGTACAATAGGATAGACGTAGGAATTCCAAAGATTCAAATATTCCATTTCCTATTTTCGTGGGTGGGGAACTAAATATATCTTTATTGTGAAGACTGGATTGAACCTACACATACTAGTTCTGTCCCACTGAGTCATAAAAGATTATTAATAACAAATATTGTATATATACAAATCAGTATTTTATAGAATAGAGAGATGATTCTCTCTATTCTATAAAATACTGATTTGTTCTGTACGATTTTTTTGTATAATAGTTGTTGACATAGAAAATTGATATTGATTGATCGAGTGCAAGCTGGAAGAAAAGGTGATCGTCAATATCGTGTATTGTGAGGCACTCGCGGGAGTGCCTATAATATGAAAAAAAATTATGAAAAAAAAAATGTTGCGATTCTTTATGAATTTGGATCAAGATATAAATTTATTTTTTTTGCTTTTGATAAAGGTGTAGAATTAAGAAGCTGATCGTTATACTTTATTTTTTATTGATGTTTTCATTGATTGATACATGTTTTTTCGTTTAATTTTCGTTTGCGTGGGTGAGGGGGGAGGGCGGGGGGGGCGCCGGGGATTGGCGAGCGAAGCAGGCAGGGGGCGGTTTATCCACTTAACACACAATGCCTTGAGGCATTGTGTGTAATATGATGTAAAGTACGAACGAAAATTCCCTCTGCCTATCCTGGTCTATACGAGTTATAGTGCACAGCTAAAAATAATCATTTCCTTGCTCTGGTAATAAGCCAAAAGCGCGGCGTTGATTTCCACCACTCGACACGCCAAATCGGCGGAAAGTGAGGAAGAGGACGAAGTACCTTGAGCCTTCTTCCTAACCTGCTATTGGACAAAGAGGTTGATGTAATAAACTAAACATTTTTAGAGTTAATATTAAATTGTATCTAGGTGTATAAACCGCACTTGTCTGATCTTCGTGGATAAATAATAATTAGAAAGATTTTTAGTGTTCGTCCATAAATTGCGGCTATTCAGTAGTACGTGGGCAAAGTAAGTAATTGTTAAGAGTACCCTAAGAGGCATTTAATATAGTTCATGTTTGTTTTATATAAATGTACAGAAAATTTAGAAGATCGCTGGTTAAATTGTCAATTTTTACAGATCTATCCTACAATAACAACTAGTTGTGTAATTTAAAAAGGTACTATTTTTCTAACGCTACCGTAAAAGTAATAACACAAAGGCACCGATACCGTTTACCAAAACATTAAAAAAAATACAACACTTGAAGCGACCTCTTATTTTGAAGTAGCAAAAAAAGGATAAATACGAGGTCCAATAGTCCTTCAATAAAACTTGTAGGATCTGTCTTTATTTCGAAATTAAAAGGTAACATTTCTGAGAAGAGTCGGGTCAGTTTTCTCACGAGGTAGTAAATAAAGACATGCGCTCGAATTTGATAGAGTTAACAGTAATAAATCGTTGATTATAGGCCAAGCGCCGGCGGGTCATAAAGAGACGTTATATGTTTTATGACGTAAATAAATACTTCTTCATATATTACCTACTCACCTAAATTGCTTGAGAATAAATTCTTTAAGATATTTATTTTACATGTTTTATAATTAGATATTCCTGTCCATATTATAAATGTTAAAGTAACTCTGTTTGTGTGTTACACTTCACGCCTAAGACACTATATGAATAGAATTTAAGCCTTAAGCTTCTGTCATTCAATGGCTTAAAACAGTACGTTTGTTACCGCTAAGTACTTAGTACCCGTAGTATTTCTTACGAAATAACACAAAATAATGTACTAAGGAGTTGCACAACTTATATCATAAGAAAAAGTCCGTGCATATATAGCAATCTCCTATGGATAACCATGATAACCTATTCTAACTTTAACATATACTATTTTTATCTTTTAAATATTACAAAAAGTCCATACTAATATGTAAAATCTTCTTTTTATAGATGATTGTACCACTTTCACAGAGAAGCCACTGAGCAAGTTTGGATAGAACTACAGTAATATAGCTTATATATATATTAGAATAACATATAGCTACAATTTATGTAAACGTTAAGTATATTATAAAAATAAGCTTGGGTCGCTAAGTAAAGAATAAAACGAAACTATTTTAAGCAATTCAGTGTTATCTCTTATCCAATTAAAAAATACATTAAACGTTGTGCATTTACTGTATATTGTAATTAACCTTTACTGCATATCATTGAAATTATTATCTTAGAAGATTTGAAAGGGGACAAAGCCGACGTCGTCGCGCTTTCGAGAGTAACCTACCTATATAAAATATGAAGGTATGATACATACAATTTTATATTGTCTTATAAAGCACAGACTTATACAATCTGCTATGTAATATAAATATATATATATATATATATATATATATATATATATATATATATATATATATATATATATATATATATATATATATATATATATATATATCACATTGTATAAATCTGTATATTTTTCTTTTCTTCGATATACACATGTCCCGATATACACAAAAACTAAAGAACATTATTTAAAAAATCTTGATCTATTTGAAGCTGCTTCAAATGAAGGCTTGAAAAAGAAGGTTTATTAAATTGGTCGATGCAAACTTCACGATCCTTATATATAAACCGATTATTGTGAGCCGATTTACTTTATAAAACGTAGCTAATCGGAGTTAAATTGTTTGACGTTAAAAAAATGAAGCTTGTAACGTCTCTCTCTCCAAGAAGCTCTAAATCAAGATATTCGATTTTAATTAGCGCTGGATACCTTCAAGCGATTTTGAAAAAAAAATGGACATACAGACAAACAAACAGATGAACAACAAACGGATCCTATGAAAGTTTTCTCTTGAGGTACGGAACCCTAAAAGGTCGACGTTTAAGAGAACTTGAAATATCTATTGAAATTTGAAGTAAAATTTTCTAATAAATTTAATAATTGGCATAATTTCGACGTAATTCATATATACGAAATATATGAATTATGTTGAAATTATGCCAATGTTATGCTTTTAAAAAGAATCACAACAGTTTTAATTACTAAATGTTTGTCTATGATAAAAATGGTCAAATTAAATATTTTGATTAACCTAAACAGTTAAATATTTATTGAATTCTAATAAAATTATACATTATATTATGTTTTATTACTTCTGTTACTTACGTTTTTATTTTTAGTTTCACGTTGTATCCCACATATAGCAGGGTAGGTAGAAGAAGCTCAGTGTTAAGACATTCCGTCTTCCATTTGCAGCGATGGAGCTGGAGGCATTGCGAGTTAAGTTTTGACGATTGCCTCAACATCAGAGGAAATATAATAATAAATATTTCATTTCTTTAAGTGAGAGTCGGATCAACAAGGTATTCCGTTTTTTGTTTCGTGCGTCTATACCATTGCATAAATAAAATACAAAGAATTAACAATAAGCGTATGTTTTTTTACAAATAGCATTAAACTTTTTTTTTGTGAAATTAAATATAAGAGATCCCCACTCGAAGAAGTGAAATATTCAATATTTTTAATGAAATGCTTAAAATTTCATTACTTCGCTGTGGTAATAAAGCAAAGCACTCAGCGTTGAATTCCGCCACTCAACACGCAATGCTGAAATTCAGAGGCAAGTGGGAAACGGAACGTAATGTCTTAAAACTAGATTCCCAAGTTCCCTCTATATGGTGGTACACAATACGAAGATGAAAAAAGAATAATTAAATATTGAATATTCCAAAAGAACATAAAAATTATTATAGCTTCTTAATTGAAAATTAACTTAAAATCATAGAAAGCATAAAAGCTTTAGATATTATAAAGATCATCAAGTAGTCACAGCTTCAGTCAGAAGTCAGGCAAAGTCTATCAAATACAACAAACAGTTAAAGAGAAAGATAAAAGATGGTCTGAGAAAATAAACCAAAAAAATGTCATAAATCATAATATGTAGTTATGTTTACTGTAATAGACACAAGCAAATATAACAAATTAGGTTCTGTTTATTGCAAGTAAAATCTTACAAGACTTATTAGTTTAAAATTTAAAAAGGTCATAAAAAGGGTTTGGACGGATGTGGTTAATGATTGGTTCGCGAACTATGTTTATTACTCAAGCGTGGAGGTGGTGTTTACGTCATCATAAAAATGAAATGATAACCATAATCACAGCGTCCGTAAAACAAGGTGTTTGATGAAGATATCAGGCTGATGGAAGTAAGTACAATCTGTTATAAATGCTTTTGAACAGAATCTGGATGTTGCAATTCATAAGAAGTCAGATAACTATTGATATAATTTTTGATGTTTTAAAGACATTGTTTATTTTATACAAAACATTTGTTTTTAAGTTTTAAAATACTTTTTTTTATGAAACAAATAATCTCCTATTTTAATTTTTTTTGTCTTGTTTACGGCAAAAAAAGCAGAATTTGAAATAGAAGATTTTAAATAAAATAAATGATGTAATCTGTAAGTTTACCTATTGAAGTTTATTGCTTTATAAAGAAAAAATATGAAGTATGGACAATATCTTCCAAACCAATTACAATCTTTATCTCCACCAGTATATAAAAAAAAAAATATTACATGAAATTTTATTTTAAATTGTTTTATATGCTTACTAAAAATAGATTGACTGATGATTGTCTATAATTAAAATGCTTATGAATTTTATTGAAAATATAGCGAAAATTGTATTGTGCACTAAAAAAAGAGATATATGAAAGTACGCACAACAAATTTCATGAAACTAAAATATATTGACATAGTTGTTCAGTGAAAATATCAGCAATACTTAACTGTTGTTGCGAAATCAATTAGAAAATACAATTAATAACTTGTAATCATTACACGTAACGGTTATTTTGTTCAGTACAAAATAAATACAACTTCATAAGTAGAGTGAATAAATAAATCAAATTTAACGAAAATATTACTAAATAATATTTTATGAGGAGCTTTTGCTGTGTACCAAACAGTTTATTATATTACTAATATAAACAGATATTGAGTTTATAATCGAATAAGTCCAACTAAAGTGTGCAATAAAAGAAAAAAAATGTCCGAGAAATAATGAAAACGTGTATTAAAACACGCTATATAATTTTATTGGTTTATTTAACGTTCAAATCCGAGCTAACTTGCTTTTACTTCAGTGGTATACGATATAAATACCTGTAACTATGTTATTTTTTGATATTATAAATGTTTTTTAACTAAATGATATATCAACTGATATAAAAAGTTTATGATTTAATTTATACAAATTAAAATAAATAGGAAAAGTTCCTTTATTTAACCCTCAACGCAAGCAGGGTGTTATAAGTTTGACTCGTCTATCTGCTTGTATGTTTATTTATCTGTGTGTCTATGTATATTCTGTCTATGTGTCTATTTGTGGTGCCATAGGTTCTGAAGAATGAACCAATTTGAGTATGGCTTTTTTTAATCGAAAGATATGTTCAATGTGGTAGTCCTAAGTTATGTTTTATGCAACTCGGATAACCTATTTCAGAGCTACAAGCAAGGAAACCAAGCAAGCAGCTGCCAAGATGAGCCAGTAATATTTTAGTTTGGGAGTATTTTAATCAATGAATCAAAAACACTTTATTGGATAGATTGGTAATTGGATAGATTGGTATTAAATATAAAAAGTTTAAAAAGTTGATTACTATAGTGTAAAAGAGGCCTTATCGCTGTGAATGATCTCATACAAATCTCATTTAACTTCTTTTCTTATATATTCGAGGGGTGATCCAAAAGTAATGATAATCGGTTATTGTCATACATAAAAATCCAAAAAATGTTATTTGCTTGCTAATATACCCACTGCTTCAGCTTAAATTTTCATATAAATAGACAACGATTTCCGGGAGAAAGAGAAAGAGTCGAAGAGATAAAATTAAAATGGAGAAACGAAATTAGAGCAGTCATCATGTACCTGTGTTTTAAAAAAATGTCTACCAAGGACAAAAATAGCGGCGTAGTGGAAACATTGGGGGACTCTGCGCCTTCTTATTCCATATTTACACGTTGAGCTAAGGAGTTTAAGTTGGGTAGAACTTCTACTGAAGACGAACATCGCGAAGGACTGTCCTGCACTATAGACAACGTCAAAAAAGTTGAAGATGTTGTATTGGCAGATTGAAGAGTAAGACATGTAGCTGAGGTCACAGGGATCTCATAAAGTAGCGTTAAAAAAATCCTTGTGAAAATTGCACATGAAGAAGGTTTCCGCGCGTTTTGTACCGAGAATGTTAATCGACGAGCTAAAGAAAAAACACATCGACATTTCGAGAGCGAATCTCGAAATGTTCCAAGCAGAGCAAGAATTCTTGTGTTTCGTGACCATGAACGAGACCTGGACCTATTTCCTTTGATCCTGAAACATAACAACAATCGACTACTTGGATGAGAGCCTCCTCACTGACGTCGAAGAAATTCAAAGTGTCAAGATCGACTGGAAAGGCTATGGCGTCCGTTTTTTTGGCCACTGAAGGGACAATTATGGTGAAACACCTGGAAAGGGGAGCCACTATTACGGGCTCTCATCTTATTATGCAGTCTAAATGAGAAGGGTACGGGAGGTCATCATGTAGAAAAGACGCTACAAACTGCGAGCTTGACCAAGACGGCCCAGCTCACAAAGCCGCACTTGCGATGACTGCGATTCAAGAAACGGTTTTCGAACTGCTTGAACACTCGATTTCTACCTATTTCCTCGGCTTAAGAAACACCTCAGAGACACAGAATTTTAAGACAATATCGAAGTGATGATGGCTGTGGAGGTATTTTTGAACAGTCAAGACAAAGATTTTTTTTACAAAAGGAATCCTAGGTTTAGAAAAGTATTTACATGTTAGGAGATCATCTAGAAAAATAAATTACTGTATAAAGTACTCGGCAGTTCTCTGCCGTCGTTCCAACTTCTGAAGACTATCTGGGATTCGAGCCAGGTTTACGGAGTACAACTACGTTGGCCGTAGGATTTTAGACATTTCAATGCAAGGTCAAATTGTGAGTTTCAGTTTTTATGATTTCTTTTTGTACAACAAAGCTATTGACTATGAACAGTCACTGTATTAACTACATACGTTACTGTTGTTCTTTTCTTAGTACTTGGTATAATAGTTATATCTACTGAAACATCATAATTAGGGGTACGAAAATTTCGTATTTACGAAATTGATGCGAATAAATGCCAAAATTACACATAAATGTGAATAAATGTGAAATATATGGTAGTATTCGTATGATGGATTGTTATCGTATCGCCCGAGCCGCGACTCGCGCCTATTGAACTTGAGTGAAGTTCGTTTTGCGTTTCGTTTCACGTAAGTGTTTTACAAAAATATTTTTTTTCGTGCCCTTAAAATGGGACGCCCTAAGAAAGATGGTTTGTATGTATCCGACACAAATATTGTGATGTGCCAATATTGTAACATTCGTTTGGATGGTGACAAAAAATATACATTGAAAAAACACACAAAACCTGTAACACACTTAAATAAATCCTCTATGCCACGTGCCTCAGCAACTAAACGTCAATCCACAAGTTTTGGTATAAAAACGAGTTAAATATAAAAACAAAACTTTTGTGAAAGATACGGTAAATATGTGTCTTTCCACCATTCCACTTCACAAAATGGATCACCCAGCCGTGCGTGAATATTTTGTTAAATATGTACCGGGTTCAGGTGTACTTCCAGTTGCTGATAATTTAAGGAGAAAGTTTTTGCCCTTGTATGGAAAATGAGAAGGATTCCGTAAAGTCTAAATTTAAAAAAAGCCGATTGTGGTCATGTGGTCATGATAATGCCTTGGATAGGCAAGGAAGGTGTGCTTTTGCTTTCCTTTCTAGAACTATCGATTACAAGGTAACTCAGGAATGTTTTTTACCAAGTGTTAACTTTCTTGATAGTGCTAATGCATCAACATTCCCTCAATCAATTAACGATACTTTAAAAGACTATGAGATTAATTATTCCCAGGTAAACGGCCTGGTATCAGATTCTGATTCATAATATATGTATGTATTAAATCAATATAGATAGTTACAGTCTATATGCTTAAAGTCATACATGTTGCTAACCAGGTATTATATTTAACAAATGATTGACTGTAATATGACATAATTACCTAAGTTTAGTACGCATTATAATTAGTTTAATGTTTATTGAACTGATCCCAACTTGTAGATTCACTAACTAAGTAACCAATTATCCGAATGCTAATCTATAGTGCCAACTAGCTTAGCTGAAATAATCCTTTATGCTTATTATATGGAGGAATTATCGGATAATAATGGTTATCACAGATCAGTGCACAATCGTTCTTTTACCTTGGTGTCTTAAATTCAAATCTTGAGAAAATATTAAGAATTTTCATGGGAATTTTCATCAGAATATAGATAGTTTGGGAAGCTTTATTGGATGGATATGACGCTTCACACAAATTACTAAACGAGCGAATTAAGATATAGTATAAAATTTTATATGCAATTTTTCAATAAATTATTACAACATATGAACTGTGTGAAAGAAAGTGCATTGTTTTATTAATAGTGGTTAAAAATACAGCAAAGAGTGTATTATTATAATTAATAATCATACTGAGAATTACTTAAATATCTATAGTTAATGTAAACTTTGTAATTATCTATTTTAGCAATTTTAGGTTGTATTTGTACATTTTTAAAACACCGTCCAATTATCGTCCTGTTAACATAATGCCGTGAGGCCACATTTAACACATCTTCTATTAAGTAAAAACAGTAACAAAAAGTTCTTTGTTGTCAGCAGCTGGGCATTTTAACTTTAATTGAAATATTCACACCTATTCTCATTCTACTATTACCTCGAAGTATCTGCTTTTCTGTTTCAATGGTTTTATTATAAATTATTAGCCTGTTACTACACGCGACTGATCTTTAAAATTTTTATTACAATAGTCACAATTAATAGTGTTCGAGCCTGTCTTCTACAGTAAGCGCGAAAGGATCCCCGAGAAAATGAAATATTATATCATTCAGAGGAAAGCAGAGATATGAAATTTTTTTAATGAGAACAGATTATCTTAACAGCTCCTTCTGCCTACCCAAAGCTGTGAAGCTGAATACTTCCAAAAGTTTTAAAAGTAATATTATAATATTTTTAAATATTATTAATTTCGAGTAATAAAATAATATACATGTCAATTCTAAAATTGTCAAAAATTAAACGCAAGGGTTGGAATTTATATATATATATATATATATATATATATATATATATATATATATATATATATATATATATATATATATATATATATATATATATATATATATATATATATATATATATATATATATAT
>DWMZ01000117.1:0-35906 GCA_018249855.1 Eueides tales michaeli
TGTAATTTATGGATGGCCGATAATTTTACTATATCTGATATCTAAATATGACTTGTTATTAATTTATTTGCTTATTGTATCTCGCTTCACAATGCTATTTATTATTAACGGTTTTAACGGGCCTTTTAGAATTAACCTTTCTTTGTTTCAGATTAATTAGAAGATTAAATATTACTATTAGCCAATTAATAACATTATGCGAAAAAATGCGATCGTGGAACAGAAAAAAGCATAGTCCGTTATTATCTATATTCTACAGTCTACGTGTGTTGTGGATTATGATAGTCATTCGACAATTTTAAAACTAGTCTTAGAGAACCTTACGTTTTCCATAACGTTAGGATGATTGTATTATAAGCTTTACGGGGAAAAGGAAAAAAAATCATTCTTCATAATTAAAAAAAGAAAAACTTCGGACGACTGATCGCATGATATCGACAACGATCGGACTGAAGCTACTTATGTTATTCTAGTAAAATATTCAACACCAAATATTATTTATTACTTCAATACTAGTTACCTCGTAGTGTTTTTTAAGGTTTCGGGAATGGCGCGGAACACTTTCAACTTGTCATAAGAATATCGATTCCCTTTGTAGGATTCATGGAGGTCTACTAAACTCTACCGCTACCTCGTAGTTATTTCTCATAAATAATTATCTATGCACGGTTAAGTAAACATTGCTCATTAAACATTGTAAGTTTGTATATGAATAAATTTAGATTTTATGATTGTGAATAATAAATCTTCCAAAATAATTTTAAATTAAATGCATATTAGTAAGTATCTATTCTATAACAAATAGTCGTGTTAGTGCTGCGTGAAAACAAACAATATAAAATAACAATAAAAAACCGATCGAAGAATACTTATTTTATTTTCATTATAGACTTTTATTATATGTTAAGAGTACTGTATTTAAAATTTAAATCAAGCCAATGCTACATGATTGCAACTCCGTTGTTTCTGGTTTAAGTTTTTTTTGTGGTATATATTACGTAATATTTCGTCAATATATACATTTTATAAAATGATATCCGTTACTTAATAATATAAAACTAAGAATTTAAACCTATAGGTACGAACGCCACCAAGTAAAGTCTATTGATTTTATATATTTATTGCTATCCATTATAGCAAATTGTACAATGTGCTTATTAATTAGCATTCGTATTAGGAATTAAAAGTATCAAGTATTAATGAAGTACAACATATTTCTTTAAAATTGAGGAAAATATTTCTCCCATATTTAAATAAAAGACGTTTATATCTATATTTTCTTAATATATAAAACATATGATACGCTTAAATTCTATATTGCACTTCAAAGCTAAAAAAGATACAGACAATTACTTTGTCTATCTTTGGTAACATTATTATAATGTATACCTAGTAAGTCACCTACATTCCAATATTTTAAAAACGTAAATGAATTTTCCGTCTTTGTTGTTAAAAATTTTCTATTATACAAAAATATACATGTTTAATGCACTTTTTAATACCGATCTTATTTATAAATAAGTAAATTAGAGGAACACTTGGAATAATCTATAGGTACTCTTGTATTATGCAAAATCTTAAATCTAAATTAATGAATATCGACGTTGCTCCCTCGGCACGTGACGGCCCATGTGGTTTTCATTCGAAGAGAGACAGCCAAATAAATTTACTTATGTATGATAAGTAAATGCTTAGCTTGTTACTAAATTTTATTTTTAGCATAAACGCAATGGGTTTCATATGTTGTAATAATAATGATTAAGAAGGTTAACAACATGAATAAGTAGCAGACGCATAAGAATTTAAATGTAGCTAGGCGAGAACAATTAGTTGGTCAGAGGGCTTCACAGTTTCCAAAAGTAGCGGGTTTTTAAATTCCGCTTAATCAATTTTTTATGTTATCTAAAAAAGTATTTTTCTTCGCTAAGCGTGGAATATCACTTTAAATATGTTAAAAATAATAATTAGCAAAGTAAATAGCACTTGAAACTGTAAGCTATTAGGAGAAATAGTGGGACGCATTTTCGTGGATGGCACTATCCATTAACGTCATAGCTATAGGAGTTAAAAAAAGGCAGTTATATATGTGAATAGAATTTTATTGTGATCGTGAATAAAAATCTTTTAACAAATATATATCTATGTTTTTATTATCTACTTTAACAATGAATAATAAGTAAAATTAGGTACGTAATTATTCGAAAAAATTGCCTTTTTCTTTTTTATTAATTACTATACCAATTTGAAACTCGGTGATTAACATCAAATTTTAATTTAAAATTTTACTTTAGACTGTAAAATATTATAGAAAGTAATAAAATGCTGTTGATATGTACAACAGCAATAGTAGTTTAATGCTGAAATATATATAACATACTGAAGCTAGTTAAAATTTATGTATTATTTGATGAAGGGTGGATAGTAAATTGTTATATTGCATATATGAAACATATATTTATAGAATAAAATAACTGCTTAGATAATAATGTAATTGTATTTTATGGTCAAAACATCACTAATTTATAGTTCTGCTAAATAATTATGAAAATTCGCAATTAATCAAACAAAAATAAATAACTTAAAACCATTGTCAATAGCTGTTAGTACAAAGATATTGATAACAATTGAGCGCATATGAAAAAATAATTATATCGAATAATTAAAGAACTAAACTGAAATCAAGCCTGTCGTAGCGCAGAGGCACAAGAATGCGACTGTGAACACGACAGGTTATGGGTACGATCTCCACTCGAGGAAATTAAAATTAATATTTTCATTTATTCGCTCTTGTAGGCGGGCGGGCGTGGGACTGGGCGGCGTTGAATTCCACCACTCTACACGCCATACCTCAAATTTGGCGGAAAACGGGGAACACAACGGAGAGTCTTAACACTAGGCTCTCAAGTTTCCTCTGTCTACCCTACTACGCGTGAGATACCGCGTAAGGGTAAAAAAATATTATTAATTTAATCGACATTTTTGCCTTTGCCTTAGCATGTAAAGTAAGGTATTAATTTAAACGACACTTTTGCCTTAGCATGTAAGTATGTAAAGAAAGAAGTAACAGCAACTTCAAAAATTTATTAAATTTTTATGTATGAAAAAAAGGTTTAGTTGTTAAGATAAAATCTATGCAAACCGTGTAAATTTTACAAATGTAAAAAAAGAATCAAAATAACTTCCATATTGTCATATTTTTCAGGCATCTAAATTCGCATAATTCATAATAATTAGAAAACTCCGGATATTCTTTTAGACGTATCATATCTCGGTAGGAAAATATGAGACTAATAGTAGTAACTAAAAATTCTAATATTGTTGTCACTCAGGCTGGCATAAAATAAGTTAATCAAATTGTATGAAAACGTCCCTAGAGATGTCGGCTGTTACTTATTAACAAATTCCAAGTTATATCGATTATTAAGTTCGATGTCGTAATCTATTCAAAAACAATTTATTTAAGGCTCTCTAAGAATTATGAATAAAGTTACATAATTTTCACATATATATATTAAACATTAATATTTTATTTTCTTTTTATATTAGGTATAAATTGAAATCTGCTTTATCACTTATTTCACAGCTCTTTTACATATGTCAAGACCAATAATGATTGTCTATATAACATTGAACTGTTATGTTATTTAAAACAATTTTGACTCAATTCTCAATTTAAATATGATTGTGATAGAATTAAAATTTTTATTTACAAATAGAAGAAAAATAAGGAAAGCTAACCCTACCACTAAGTGAGGCGCCATACAGCTAGGAAGAAAGAGAAATTATTGATTTTCAAATATCCATTAGTTGTCCGGAACAACAACCGCACGGATAGAAAACATTCAAATCCAGCTTTTTGAATTTTGGATTGATCAGCAAACAATTTTGTAATTTTTGAAGCAGTTCTTTCACACGAAGTAAATCTTTATGCCTGGATTCTTGATTGAAGTATGGTGCTAATTGTTCATCTGTAGCTAACCTCAAAAGCAAGTCACTGAGTTCGCCTAAATGCTTCTCTAATTTATCACACTCTGTTTGAAAAATTTTTAGCTGACTACTCCTCTCTTCTTCTCGTTTCTTTAATAAGCTTCTTTGTTGTTGGTAGAGAGCTACATACTCACATATCGTGTCTGTTTCGTTTTGTAACTGTAAAATTATATGTTCAAGTCTATGTTTCTCATCTGACAAGTTGGCAACTTCATCCATGATATGCAAAAAGCGTTCCTGAAGCTTTATCATGGCATCTTCTTTTTGTATGCATAAGTCGTCTATAGATTTTGTTCTGGATTCTGTTGGGACTTCCTGAGATATCAATTGTGACGCTTCTATACATTCTGGGTCGTGATCATAATGATTATGATTTTCTTCATGTGACATTTCACAACCGTGTGTCGACGTTGGATCTAAGTTTAATTTTATTTCCTTAGCATCAAGTAAATATTGCTGGTGTGCCTCTTCTTTGATTCGGTACTCATTTTGCAATCTTATCATTTCATCATCTTTAGCCTTTAATTTATTTTGTAATATTTTCAGATTTTCTTCAACTTCCGCTAACTTAAGAGCTAACCCTTTATTAAGCTGCTTTTCGTGTGTCCACTTTTCAGTCAATTCCAGTTTATCTTTACCCTAAAAAAAATTATGAAATTACTAACAAGAATCGACTCTAAATAAACACACACTCAAACACATTCCCAAGCAAAAATGTAAGTATACTGTATAAATACAAACCATTTTTACGATCATTTGCTCCAGTTCTTCTATATTAAGTTTCAATTTTTTATTCTGTTCCGTTGCCCTTTGTGCTGCTAATTTATCACTAGTTATATCTGCAGAAAGTTTTGTAACATCAACAGTATCATGATTACAAACATTTTCATTAGAACTGTTATCTTTTTCTTGCTGCAGAATTTGGATTTGATTTACAACTTCTGTATATTGTATTTGTAATTGATTGTATTTACTATTTGTTTCCTCAAGTTGAACCTGAAATATATTCATAAATAAAAATAATTTAAATTAAACTGTGATGTAGTTTACAACGTGTATTATATAGCTGATATAAGGAACTAATATTTTTAATGAGCATATTCATCTGTTCATTATTTAACAACTAGCTTTTTTTTTGATCTGCTCTTTATTGATGTGCTCTTTATTTTGTATTTTTTTACCACGCTTTGTCTAGTAGCCTTCAATTACGCACTTACGTACTGTTGTTACGGTATATTATTCACATTCTGAATTATGCTTTATAAAAGTAATGAGTAATTAGTTTACTCGTGCTTAAGTGTCTGACTTTCGAGTAAAAATAAAAAATAGGCAATATCAAATAATTTTAACATGCTCCACTAGCTTCACTCACTCTTCGTTTGGAATCTTTTGTATGCAAGGATCCTAAATAAGAATATTTTCCATTCTAAATTATGCTCTAATACCGCTTGATAAGGGCTATAATAGAAATGAGATCTCAATTTAGTTACACTAAAAATGTTTCATTTTTAATTAATAATTAGTTTATCAAGTAAAAACATTAAATGGGTAATATTGAATATTAGTACGCATTTCACTCTTCGCTTTGAATTGACGTATTAATTTAAAGTATGCTTATTTGAAAGTTTTTGTATTGTTTGTTTTGTCGCTTAATTTTATATGTTTCTTTTTAATAAAGAAATTATAAATAAGTGTTACTTTTAGTTAAATGTTAATAACTTAGATTTATGTGAAAAGTTATATTTTTTCCACAATGCCACAAAAAGGCTAAATCCGCTAATTGAGTATATTAAATTAATATATAAGAGCGTAAAAAGAGAACGTAGAAAAGAATAGGTTCTTTAAAACAGTATATTGTTCATTCTCATTCACAAAAATATAACTCGGAACGCTCTTAATAAAACAAGTGTGTCATTGTATTTATATAATCTATGTTAAATAATATTTATATATCTGTAGACTTTTAAAAATTTACATTATTTATATTTCATGACTATAAATAATTAACTTTAATAAACAATTGTAGTCTACATAATGAAGTGTACACAAATAGAATACAAAAATTAAAGTAGTAAATAAATTCTAGTGTTAAGTAACTCTATTTTCTGTTTCTATTAATTGTGATTATTGCAAGTTCACTCAAAGCAGTTTATTATGTTATTTTTAGGTTTACCAACTATCTTTAGAGGTTCTGGGAACTCAGTGGTAAGTCACTTTGGTCCCATAAAGATACTTTAATTCTTTATTTTCAGCAGAATCTTGGAAGTATTGTGTGGTTACTATATATGTGCCTTGTATATGGCAGAATTTAATGCCGATCTTTGCATCGTTACCAGAATGAGGAATTGAAAATATTAAATATGTCATTTCTTTGAGTGAAAATCAAACCTACAATCTTTGGGGCAAGCTTGTGCCCCTGCACCACAGCTTTAAGGAATTGTATTTTTGTAATAAAAATATTTTAAATACCCATGGGTGCAAACCCACTACTGTAGTATGTAATATGATAAATCTCCACTGTCTTATTACAGAGCTAATAATGTAATAAATCAACAATAATTAAATACAATCTTTTTTGCAGTCAGACAGCAAAAGAAAATTTAATGAAAAGTTTATATAACATAAAAAACTGGAGCTTTTTAAAGTTATGAAATAAAATTTACCTACTTTAATTTCTTGATAATCCTTGTCAATACCAGATTCAACATTTACATTACTCATCTCAGTCTTGCTTTTTATATCATAGTTTTGCAAGCGAATTTCCATATCACTTATTTGGTCAACTAAGCTACTTTCTCTATTATATAAATTATCTAAATCTTTTGCAAGATTTTCACTTTTGAACATTTCTGATTTAAGTTGTTCATTCAATTCGTGAACATAATGTTCATAATGGGACTGAATTTGGTCTCTTTCTTTCTGCAATGCTTCAATTTTTTGCTCTAAATTGAAAATATTTTGCAATAAGCCATTTTTATCTTCTGATGTTTTATTTTCTTGCATTACATTTACTGGGGCATCAATTGTTAATTGTTGAATTTGAAGTTGCAATAGATCTGATTGGTTCTGATAAGTGAATATTTGATTTTGAAGTTGTGCATTTTCAAATTCTTTGGATGTTAACATGGATTTTGTAAATTCAAGCTGTTCAGACAAATTGCTATTTTCATCCTTAATAGATTGACTTATAGTGGTTATTTGTTTCAAAGATTCATTTTTAAGATTAATTTCTTCAAGTGCAGTAGAATATTTATTAGAAATATCTGTGACATCAGATTGTAAAGATGTCAGTTTTTGCTTACAGATGTTATGATTCGTTATTTCCAAGCCATGTAAGTATTCAAGATGTGCCAATTTCCTATTTAAATCACTAATTTGTGTTTCAAGATTAGTTCTGTTAGAAATTAAAATTTCAGCAATATTAATGTCAGAATTTACACTGCAGTCATTTACATTATTATTTTGGTACAAATGTTCAGTTTCACCATTGGCAGGAGAACTATGATGTTCATTAACATTATCATTAATGTTTTTTATTTCATTGTTTATAGGTTCTTGTGCTAGGGGTGTGTGACTTAATTGAGCAGTTAATTCGCATTTGTTACTTGTTATAGATTTCTTTTCTTGGTGATCTTTTAACTAAAATAAGAAAACATAAGTATCTATAAGAAAATAGTAAAAAAATAAAGAGCTAACTCTAAAAAAAACCCAAGCCTGTTTGACTTACCTTTTTACGAGCTTTTGCCAATTTTTCAGCTCTTTCATCCATAGTAATCGAAACAAATTTTCTCCCAGAAGAACTGATCGTAAATATAAATATAAGATATATTACTTATATTGTCGTAATCTTCTCGGCTTACAAATCATAATCATCAGAAATTTGACATTTATTATTTGACAAGGACAACTCACAATTATATTTTTTCTCTATTGCAAAATTCGAAAGACTAAAGTATATCAATATTCAGCTACATCCTTAATGTTATTTAAATATTTACAGAAAATACAAAAACGGAGTGGACGATTATGAACAGTTGAAAAACATATTGAGCAATTATTTTAATTTATATTATTTTTTATGGCAGTTGATCAATTATTGCGGCAGTAAAACATGGACAATAATAAAAAACAATTAGTCGGCTATTTTATCATGCAATGTCAATTCTAAATATAATTGAGCAGTCCAATAACTAAATGAGCGGTAAAAAAGATGGAATGAGCGGTTTGATAAATAGCTCGGCTGATCATAGCGAGCGGTGACGCCCGAACTGAGATTCATTGAAAAGAGAGGTAAAGGTTTTGTAGAGATTATTAGGGAAGGTTTTCTATTTATTTATATAAAATAAAAAAAAACCTAAAATATATATAAAATGAAAAAAACCTAAAATGTAACTAGGAAAATAACTCATTGCAATTGCTTAGAATGAGATTTCTTACCGACAAATTCCGATTTCTTACTGCCCACACGTAACTGCTCTTTCAATATTTTTTACCGCCCAATCAATTATTTTCCTGCTCAATTATATATTCACTGATCCATTTCATTATTTTTTATTTATCATTTTTGTTTATTTTACTGCTTAATTTCAACTGTTAAAATAGTTATTAAACGTGCCACTTATAATTTTTAACTTACCAAAACTGCTATTTACAACTGCCTTGTTAAACCCATACCTTATCAAAACAGTAGAAGCAACGTTTTAACTGCTAATATGGGATTCGATTTAAGTGAGCTTGTCAACATCTGTCAATTGTATTAATAATTCGGACCTCTTGTGAGTATGCTTACGAATTCAACAAGTTAAACATAACGAGTATGTAGTGTAGTCGATGGAGATGGTAAAATGCTTGTATTTCAAGTATTTTCCGCAATCGAGGAATAATGATAGTGACATTGACGTGGAACGTCAAAATAATGTCAATGCCCCCGTCAGTACTGTAAGCATTAGTCAAGTCACATGTAACGTCGAAGTCACACGAATTTGCCGCATCTGTGGTACGCTATGAACGCTGTTTTGATAATTCGGAAAATGGCTTAATATTTCCGTTTTCCGAATTATCCAAACAGTAGAAACGACGTTGCCTCTGCTCACGTGGGGTCTGAATTATCGAGCTCGAGCTCATGATGCTAACTCTCCGATCCCTCAGTACCGTCGCAGTAAACAAGTTACATGTTACGTCAGTCACATGAATTTTAACACATCTGTGGTACGCTATGAACGGTGTTTTGATAATTTGGAAAACGGCTTATAAACGCTCTTTAAAATGTATCTGTGGTAAGGGTGTCCACTTTGACAAAACATCGATGTTATCGATATCTTTCGATGTATCGATCGAAAACACTGATATTTTCTACGCATCAAGTACTTTTATACTTAGGAAGTTTTCCGAATTTTCGAAACAGTAGAAACGACGTATCAACTACTAACGTAGGGTCCGATTTAGTGAGCGCGCCAACGTCTGACCGCCTCCACCAGTCCGTACCGTCGTACTAATCAAGTCACATGTGACGTCAATGTCACACAGTAAGCATAGGTGGTGCATTTTTATGACCAATATACTGTTGTCCACGCTGCGAAGCTTCAAAAATCTCTCTGTCATTTAATAAGTACTATTCCGGCTTGTATGGTACAGTATTATTTGGACCTGTTGTATGAATTTCGTTTCTTTCTTGGTTGTTTCACGTAATCTGAGAATCACTACGATGTTTTTTAAGAAAACTGAATAATCTGCCGTTTTCCGAATTATCACATCAGTAGAAACGACGTTACAACTGCTAACTTAGGGTCGGATTTAGTGAGCGCGCCGACGTCTGTTAGTTGCATTAATAATTCGGACCCCTTGTGAGTGTGAAAGTGACGATAGTGACATTGACGTGGAACGTCATGATAATGTTAATGCTAACGATGCTAACCATCCGACCCATCCGTACCGTCGCACTAATCAAGTCACATGTGACGTCAAAATCACATGAACTTTACCCATTGGGTTAATGTGTTCTGTGAATTTTACCGCATCTGTGGTAAGCTATGACCGCTGTTTGGATAATTCGGAAAGCGGCCAAATTTTCAATGCATCGATGTATATCGAGTATCCTTAATCTGTGGACTGCAGTTCGCTCAGCTGTCATCTGTCACTGTTAACTGCCGAATTCGGAGAAATTTAGCATTTTAATTATTAACTAAGTAGCACCTCTGAACTAAGCTCTATTCTGTCTTGTCTTAGAGATTGTGATAGAATATAAAATCGTTGGAATTTTCTTTTAATAATAAGAACCATAAATTAAATTCTAGTGAAACATGTATCTAGAAATAAAATAATTTATAAACAATGAAATGAATATTAATTAAATAATATATTACTTAAAGGAGTTACACGATTTGTTTACTTACTAATATTTACTAATTGGAAAGTAAGCGTTTTTCTGTTATTTTAACTATATATTAAATTTATACATATCTTCTACCTTAACTTTTTCAAAATATTTTAATAAAATATATCAGTTAATATAATTATGAGCAAAAAAAACATTAATTATAAGAAAGCTTCTGAATATTGGGCTGAAATTCCACCTACTTTAGATGGGGTCCTTGGAGGTTTTGGTTTTATATCTGACATAGATATTGAAGGTTCAACCTTGTTTTTAAAGTCAATATTAAGTGTAGATAATGCTCCTAGAACTAGGATTGCTCTTGATTGTGGTGCTGGTATTGGTCGAATCACTAAATATTTGTTAGCTCCTCATTTTGACACAGTTGATGTTATTGAACCTGATGAAAAATTTATAAATTCTATTTTGAATTTTGTTGGTGAATATAAAGAAAAATTAGGAGTGTTATACAAAGAAAGTTTACAAAAATTTGAGCCAGAGAGAAAGTATGATATTATTTGGAACCAATGGGTTCTGGGCTATTTAACAGATACTGATTTAATTACATATCTTATAAAATGCAGGTGAACAAGTTTTTACATATTTTATCTTACACTTATTTAATTATTGACATATATAACACTTATTTACTTTATTTTATGAAATGGTAATTTTGAGTGCTTTTCAATTTTTTTAAAAAAGCTATAACCATAATGTTATGAGTCATCATAACATTATGCTTATAGCTTGTTTAAGATTTGGTATTGAGTAAAATTATAATCGTGGGCATACCTAAAACTTAGAGACTGCAGTTTTGAACTGATGAAGAAGAATTGTATACTTTCATGAAATTAATTAATTATCATCACTTAATTATCATTATTATCACTAAATCATACTATAACATAAAGGAAGAGTTGAATATTACAATTTAACATTTATATCCAGTTGTTTGTTTAAATACTTTTTTTTTAATTATACAGAATAATCATAAGTAACCTATTATCACTGCACATTTGCTTATTACACAGGCTTGCTTGCAAGCCCAGCTCAGGCGGAATGTGACACTGATTTATATTTTTTGTGTGGTCATGTTGAAATTCTAGGGTATATACTTTACTACTCCGGGGTAGACTCAGAACACTGCCTTTCCTACATTCATAGATATAATGTATATTGATACTTTATTAGCAAGTAAAATTTTAAATCAAATGTATATTCATATATTTTTATTGCTTTTAGGGATGCACTTTCCAGTAATGGAGTATTAATAATAAAAGAAAATGTGTCTTCATCAGGAAAAACAGAAGTTGATGAAACTGATTCATCTGTCACAAGGCCTTTAAAATCATATTTAAAAATTTTTAATGCTGCCAAATTAAAAAGGATTAAACAGTGTAAGCAAACAAATTTTCCTACTGGAATATATCCTGTTTACATGTTTGCCCTTATTCCTAATTAAGAAAATACTGTAATAACATATTTATATGTAATAAAAATAGAATTTGACTTTTTTTTTTATTTTATTAATTATCATCAAAAAATTCCAAATATTGCTTATTATGGCAAACAACATTTTTAATAGCCTCCTTGTGATGCCTGGGCAAGCGCTCACAAACCTCTGACCAAGCCTTTAAAAATGTTTGGATTCTCAGAAAAAATAACACCATACGATGTTGTCTCATTGTTTGACAAGGCATATTCGAATGTTGCTTCCATAATTAAAGGAGAGGCTCACGTGCGTACAATGGTGGTCAAAGGTGTTTTTTTTTAAATTATTATAACTATTACATGGTAACTCCAGAGATGATTATACTGATCTCAATTGATAGTCCTTTAATGAAGAATTGCTATATTATGCATACTGACATATATTGATAATAAAAAAAGTTAATAGAATCCATAAATCTGCTTACACCAACCCAAAATTTCAATTCTCAGTAGATAAAATTTCTCCAAGCCATGTGCCATCTTTACCGATGCATCAAAGGATAGCTTTCAATTCGCTCATGACGAGAACTCTCGATACTTTTGAAAAAACGACCTGGATAACTCCGAAAAGCAAATTTAGAAATGTTTTTCTTTATCATGTCGATAAAGCAGCAAACCTTTAATGCTTTAAAACAGGGAGTAATCACTAAGGCCGTTTTCTGAATTATCAAAGTAGAAAGCAAGCTTCAACTGCTAACGTGGGATCCGATTTAGTGAGCTTGCCAACATCTGTCAGCTGTATTAATAATGTACGAAGAAGATGGTAAAATGCTTGTATTTCAAGCATTTTTCGTAATCGAGGAAAGTGACGATAGTGACATTGACGTGGAGCGTCAAAATAATGTCGATGCTAACGCTCCAAAACGTCAGTACTGTAAGCACTAGTCAATTTTACCGTATCTGTGGTACGCTCTGAACGATGTTTTGATAACTCGGAAAACGGCCTAATTTGTACGTGTGTAGTATGATCAAATTCGAACAGTATTGACTGATAGAATCTACACTCCGGCCTAATCTGTAAAAATTCTTTATAAGCGTTGAATTAGGCAGATCTATAAGCCATTAATATGCGAAAAATCATACAATCCTTAGGGAGATAAGAGTTGTAGACAATTGTAATCATTGCTTACAATGATTGAAAGCTTGGCTAAAAATACCTTAGAGCCAAAAATATCCCAGGAATCAGGCTGTACAAGATGTCCTCTTCAGACTGTATGGCTCTTAAACAACTAAAAAAACAACAAGAGACGGCGAGTAATGAAGGATGCTAAAGCAATATTTAAGCCCGCAAGGTAAGCCGCAGGATTTGAGTTTAACGGGGGTACGGTATTTTAAGGAAAAGACAAGCTAAACATGCGCTTGGGTCCAAGTCACATAATGGTAAGTGATCACCGTCCACTGCTTCGAGTAACACCAGAGGAGCATATCCGGCCTTTAAGGTGGAGGTATATGGACTTTTTGAAGGTTCCCATGTCGTATTGACCTGGAACCACTACCGCGGGTAGGCTGTTTCACAGATTTTTGGTAGGAAGCTCTTATAAAACCGCACATAAGTGGAGTACAACGTATCCAGATGGTGAGGATGATATTTCAGCTTGTGATGTAGGTACTGGGCGATTAGAAAGCTCCCCAGAACTACTCCCTATGATAAATGCGATTAAGAGCACACAATGAGGAGACGTCTCTACGCAATGCAAAAAATGTCAAGTCCCCAACAATTTAAACGGCTCTATGTTGTAAGCGAACAAATGATTTTAGCTGATACTGAGGTGTACCAGCCCAGAGATGGGAATAGTACTCCATATGAACGTTTACGAGTAATCTTTCAGATAAACCAAAAACTGCCTATTTATAATGCTCTCCTCCGTGATTTTTGACAGCCGAGAAGATAATGATAATGGATAGAAATAATCGGTTCTTTCGGTAACCAGGTGAATGAGAGTGCTCGGCCACGAGTGTGGAACTACGCTGACTCAGTGAGACTGCCCAAATTGACGCGTTAGCTCCGGGTGTTAGAGTACATATGAAACGGCTGAAACTGAAGGAGATATTCATTCATCTGGGCCGCTCTAACTGAGGATGTCAGCTATCCATAATTTTGTTTTATAAATAGAAGCGAGACGTGGCCGGTAAATATGTCACTCATCCCGCAGCGGTCATTGGAGAGTAGTATTGTTTTGGCAAAAAAATACTGAACGGAGAATGATATCAATTATCTGTTATTTGCGCCCTGAGTATGCATGTACACCTAGCTAATATCACGGTCTGAGACAACTCGCTGTGTTAATGTGGCCTGGGCGAAGGTTCTCCTCCCCAAATCCGTTTGACTTGTCCTACTTTAACTCATCACTTTTATGATGTGTTCCCTCATAAAGTTTAATGTTCTTTTTTCTTCTAGCTGTATCTCTTTTTATCGTATAATATAGCAGACAAAATGTGTTCTCTACTCAAAGTGACATTGGTGAAGTGATTAGTACTCAACTGGCACCCTCAGACTCATAAACAAAGAACATCAACAATAAATTGTTTTATGCACTGTCTTTTGTAATTGTACCTTTATCGTATTTTCATATTCTTTGTTTACGAATTTGTAATACCTTCTATCTATTTCTTTGATAATTTAGGACATAACCAGAAAACAAAAGCAATGAAACCACAAATTGTTTAATAATTTATTATCATGCACCTTGTATTTAGCTTGCTTTTTTTTTTAATTTATAGAAGACTAATATATTATTTTATTTTTGCTTTAAAATAAACTCTCCTTGTTAATTTTGCTATAATTATTACTAGATTATATTGCTTACTTCTTAAAACACTGAAGAAATTAGAACTTTATAAATTGTAAAGCAATATTCCTTAGATAATTACTAAGTGTAAAGTATTTTTTTTATATTCTAAACTTGTAATGTAAATAATTTTAATTATATGTTATAATTGTATTTAAATTAGGTACAACACTGTAATAAATATTAATAATAAGTACGATATCATCAAATGTACACAAATAAGTAAATATTTTCTATAATTATATTATATACACATACTTTTTGAATTCAATATAAATTTGCATCTGGTAAAAGACAATCTTAATTACCACATTTTTTGTTTTATAAAGATTTTAGAAAATGTTATATTAATGAAACTGTAATCACTAGGACCAAAATCGGAAATAACGTAAGCGGCATAAAGTATCAAGTGTCTTTATAAAACTTTATAATGACTTTATTTGATATTTTGTTACATTGTTTTATAAAAACTAGCTATCATATCTTCGTATAGGGGAAGTATCAATGTTATAATTATTAATTTTAATATAGGTTCTTACATATTCACGATCACTTTCTGTTAACAACGACCAACTTTCTAATTCCACTAATATTTCTAGGCTCATACAACTTTGAATCAATCTTTCCGCAGACAATATAGTTAAAAAATCTGACTGCATTATGCGTAGCTCTTTTAAGTAAATCAAAGGGTTTTTATCTAAGATTTTTAATATAAAGTCGTCGGTTAACTGAACTGCTGTTCCAATTTGGATGAATTCTACGTTGAGACAATTTGTTAGTAAAAATAGTAATTGTTCGTCACTAAATGTACATACACATGTTAATTTTTTTAAATTTCGAAATGGCAATATTTCTAAAGATTTTGTATACAACGATGTGTGTTGTATTAGAGTACAATTATAAAACGTCAAAGTCTCAAGCAAAGGACACATTTGACTTATGTACATAAGTGCATTTAAGTCTATCTGATCTACATGTTCTAGGTGTAATTTTAATAAATTACAACCTTTTACTTGCAGTACTTGTTTAATTTGATCCGCATAAAAATCACACGATAAAAGTTTTAAATCACATAAGTGTTTTAATCCAATCAAAGCCATTAGATCACTTTGTAAAGTGTTATGGAACACTGTCATGCTACTAATTAAAGGACACATTTCAACAGCTAACTGCAAGTGATAACTTGTGGCGTATCTACTGACATATACTTTTAAATTTAGAGGGCAAGCTTCTGGACAATTAAAATGAATAAATTCTAATATTTTGCCAATTTCATCACATCTACCAATATCTTCTAAATTGTGACAATTTATTAACAAATTAACATATCCTTCCCATGTAACAAAGGTATGATATAATTGGACACTTTTCAACTCTTTTAATTTACTTAAAATATATATACTTTCGTTTGTTATACACTTAGAACAAGAAACATCGAGTTTTCTTATTTTAGTACAATTTTTAGCTAAACATCTCAATATATTATCCGTACAGTCATAGTTTATAAATAAATACTTAAGGTTGTGCAACTGCTTCAATGACTGGATTATAGATTCTTCCATATCAGCAGTCTTCCAGCCTCCAGAAAGGGAACCTAGGTTTAAGAACTCCAGCCCCGTGAGCATGTGAAGTTTAGAATAAAAGACTGACCGCATCATTTTAGGTATAGAATCAATTGAGACAAATGTGAAATTTTTTGTTAACAAAACTTCAGTCATCTTTACGATAACGTTCATTTGACTAACGAATTTTCCCATTGAGCCACGAAAACCCAATGAGTGTTTAGTTTTCTCTAATAAATTAGAAAGGGATTTTATTGCTTCATTAGCAAATATGTCGTAAAGCATCCACGGAACATGGATATTTAGGTATTGGCGAATATTTTCAATGTTGGAATTAAGGATTGCTTGTGCTTTATCTGGATTTTTTTGAGCTAATAAAGCAGTTGGAATCATGTGGATTTCTGCTTGTTTAGCTACCCACTCTCCCAGCTTTGTAAGGGACAGCTTTTCTAACTTTTGAGGTTCTTTATGTCTTGTCATGTTGTATCTGTAATATCAAGTTATAGGAAAATGAATAACTGTGATATTTTTTGATATTAAAAAAAAACACTTTAAATATTTCATAGATTTCTAACACCGAGTAAACCTCATAGTAAGCAGATCTTTTGCCTATGGACATCTACAATCTAAGGGGATTGCAGGTGCGTTGCTTTAAGTTGAAGGTCTGACACACGACGTTTGAAAACTCTCAAATCATAAGAATTTATAAAATATTTAATGTTAATTAAATATATATCATTCGTATTATTATTTTAATATTTAAATTACGCACTTAATGATTTAACGTCCAAATATTAGATAACAGAGCATTTAATAAAATCGTCAATATTTAAAATGCCATTTTATCGTATCAATTTATAGATTATTCTTAGTCACTTACATATCATAACTTTTTCACAGTCTCACAAAATACTCTATATTAAATATATTTTGTATATACACTAATATTCACTATGTATTACGTATCAATTTTAATATTCACTATATATAACATATTATAAATAATTCTTAACCATCTCATTATTTGCTATACCTAAATACTATTCCTAACACATAATACTAGCCAGCACCATCCGGCTATTAATAGCCGAGATTCAATATTCATGTGTTGGCAATTGGCGCGAAAGATATTATATACATCTATTCGGAAGATGGGTATATTGTCAAAAATACTAACATACTTTTCGTATATTTCTTTATTTGTATACATACTTTATTATTTTCAAACATTTTTACTGTACAAAAATAATATAAAAGAGGATATGGTGGAGGATAAAGTATTTCACTGCACAAAAAGTATATAAAAGAAGCTTATGCTTACATACTTAGAGTATTTATTTACTCATCTCAATTACTTTCTCTTTCTAATAATGTCATCACTTTTAGGATGATATATTAAAAACTAAAATTTCAGCTAAATGAATAAAGAAATTATAGGAATTTTGTCAAACTGAATAAATTTATATAACAAACACTAAATGTTGATGGAAGAGTGCCAAGATATAATAGCGAAAACTGTATTAAATAAATCTGGTTGGCCATTTCTGAGATTAGAGCGTACAAAAGCTTAGGCAAACAGACAAAAAAAATCATCATTTTTGGGCCCTTTTACATTAGTAAAGGTAACATTCTTTTTAATATATCTTCCATGTACAGACAGCGATCAGTTACAGATTAATATAAGTATAAATACAAGTTGTAATAGGGCCCAAAATAGTGTCTTTTTAATTTTTTACCTGTTCCTGAACTGACAAATAATAACGTTTACTTAATTTTTTGTCTATTTTGTCTGTTTTTGTAATATTGTATATATTGTAAAGTTGTAAACAGTATATATACATTTATAAACCGTATTTGAAATTGTACGTATTTTTTTTACTCAACCAATTTAAATAAAACATACACTAATGTTGCATACTAAATGCTCCGATGCTAACGCACCGCCCCGACAGTACTGTAAGAACTGGTCACAGGCATATGTTACGTCAGAGACACACGAACTTTACCGCACGTTGATACGTTATGAGCGCTGTCAGCACGATTCGGCAAACGACCTATTACTTCGGCATTGTCTATGGTTTACGGTACGGACACCAGTCAGAGTTCAGACAGTCAAAATTAAAATGTCAGACTGACAACTGTCGGTGTAAATAGGCGTGATACTCAATCACGTACGATGTTCATGTACATAATAGATAAAAAAAAAAGATTATCCACTTTTATTTTTAACAAAAAATATTTCTATAAAATATTATAATATTTTTGTTACTTAATAAAGTATGGCTTTACCATTACCCATACCGCCATGTTCTAAAAGGGATGGATTAAGTTTAAGTTGCGAGCAATTCGAATACGCAAGTACCATGGCTACAACATTATTAGCTCCTGTAAAAACAGAACGGGAAATATTGGAGCATTCTATGTTTGAAGATGACCCTAATGCTAATGTTCAACTGCCAAGTGAAGTAGGGAATCAGCCCCGTTGGGGTCCTCGACATAGAGGTGCACAGGAGCTCGCCGAGCTTTATAGTCCAGGTGAGTTATTTCCCATAAACTTACGTGTCAAGGTTATTATCATTATAAAAACACAGTCATGAACTCATGGTTACTGAATGAATTTTTAATATTATACCAGACTTCCAGACATTATGAAATATTTTAATTACAAATTTCTATTCTAACACATACATTTATTATCTAATGTTAAATATTTCAATTTTAAAATATATATTGACAGGGAAAAAGCTGCAAGAAGGTGTATGTGTAGTGGTGTGTTGTACATTATGCATCAGTGCCGGTCTTTTAATGGCAAAATATATTCGGGCAGATGCTTCATTACTTTTAGCAGCAATAGCTGGGGTGCTTACTGCTGATTTTGCATCAGGAGTAGTTCATTGGGCAGCAGATACATGGGGTGCAGTTGATTTACCTATTATTGGCAAGGTATTACTTATTGCAACAATTATTTAATTTCCTACAACACTTAAAAATTCTTTTGAATCCACTTGATTCTGCCTCATTCCTGTATTAAGTAGAATGAAATATGAGGTCACATGCATTTTCTTCATGAGTTCAATTTAATTTAAATAGCAGCATTTTACCTGAAATAAAATGTTTATTAATTTACTTACCTTATGCAAAGCTTGTGATTAATCGCTGCCTTGTGTTTGCTAAAATGTATTATAAAAATGAGTATTATAAAATATGGCAAGGTATTACTTGTTGCAACAGTTATTCAATTTTCTATAACACTTTTAAAAATTCTTTTGAATCCACCTAATTCTGCCTCATTTTTGTATTAAGTAGTATGAAATTTGAGGTCACATGCATTTTCTTCATGAGTTATGAAATGAAATGTTTATTAATTTACTTACCTTATTTGAAGCTTATTAAATGAGATAGGCACTATGTTATCCGCCTTACTATTTCCTCCTTAAGCCCTGACGTCACTTCCACTGGTGCATTTGGTGAGCCATATTTTATAATACTCATTGAGTTTTAGCAAACACTAGGCAGCAATTAAGCAAGCATCGCAAGCTTCGAATAAGGTAAGTAAATTAATAAACCTTTTATTTCGGGTAAAATGTTGCTATTAATTTGACTGTCCCTTCTTTGAAGATTATTAAATGAGAAGTGTTTGTTATTGCCTGTTGGAAGTAATAGACATCAATGTAATTGCACCAAAGATTATTTGAAGATTGTAATCTAGAGTAAGGACATAGTATACAACAAATGCAATATCAAACAAATAATGACATAAAGTGCATTTTAAGCAATTTTATTTATATATCAATTTATTCTGTGATCTCTTACTTCAGTGAAAAGAAATTTTATGAGAAATTAACAAATTAATATAAACAACATTGTTATTCAATAAGCTATACTAGGTATTTCAATAAACTAAAGAAGATTTTTTATTACAAAATATTTCTTAAGATTTATCATCAAAATATAACAATTGTATCCATTCTAAGATATATAAATCACTTAATATCAACAAATTACATGACTGGATTAAATAATTGGGTCCCTGATTCTGTGCGCGGATAAGCGGATTTTATCAATCGCAAATAGAACTTTGCTAAACTTATACTGGATCGCCAATTTCCTTTAGCTAGAATTTCGTCGGGTGATCTGGATTGGTCAGGATTGTCAAAATTTTCAAGGCAACAGCAGATCCAACGCTACCTGGAGTAGCGGATACACCAGCATCCTTGAACAGGGATTGATCCAGCCGCTTATTAAACTCATTTGTAATATTTATGAAAAGGTTAAACAACTTGACTTGTGCTCTCCAATCTACAAGTAACTTTGTCAATTTTATCCAGCAAACGGGATCCAATTGCTCATTTCCTTTATTAGGTAATAATTTTCATTATGACTGTCTGTACGTAATAGAATCAGTTTTAACCCAAACATGGCCAAAACACTACAGAATTATCGTCAAGTGTGTAATTGTCTGAACCACTGTTATCAAAATCAAGTCGTGTATTCTTTTCCCTGAATAAAGTAATACCAGGGCAGCTGTATATATTTGCACTTAAAAAACATAAATTTTATCAACATCATAACTTTATAAATAAGATATTAAATCGTCAATACTCTAAACAGGGTCCTTCGTGTGACTGAAGGGTTTATGCAACGCTATTGATGTTAAAAATCTGGATAGCACCCTCGTGCGGTATTATCGGTAGAAACTACCGATTTATGAAGAAAAACGAAACTACATGACAATTTGAAAATTAAATGAAGATCTGATAAGAATCTAGTTTTACTGGTTTTGGCTTTGGGTGAATTATTTTGTAAGACCTACACCACAAAATCCGTCGTCGTCACGAGATACTACAAACCTTAAGTGTTGATGGACACCAAGTCTCTCCAAGAAGCTTAAAATGGTTAATGTCCCATCCACCTAATGCCCCAGACCATTCCCACATTTCCAGACCTCCATCGCCATTTCGAACATTCTCGAAGGAGGCAAGTGTAGTGGTTGTATCTACGAGAACTTCCTCCAGATGAGTCATCGTAAACCAGCTCACCAGCACATGTGCATCGATATCCGGGAGCCAAAAAACGATAGATTTCGTGAGCCTGGTTCAAACGACTTAATACTTTGGGAATAAGAAACGGTGGGGGAATAACCAAGCTAGATTGAACGTCCAAGTAGGGAAAAAAGGAATTGTGAAATAATGCCTGAACGTCGTTCTGATCCATTGACACGTAATTGGTTGGCATGGCTACCTGAGCTCGACTGGATGCGAACAGGTCTATCAATGTTTTTCATTTGCCGAATATCCTGTTTGTGCAATCGTGTGTCAAATGCAATTCGGGCTCGTTCGCTGCCCTGGTAGGTGATCTGCGTGACTGCTGTAGAGATATAAAAAATATAAATTACATATTTTTTTAAATATATATACATATAAATTCCTTTAATGTATTTGGTAAAGATCTAGAATCTGTAACACGTTATGTCAGATTCATAATGTATTCAGATTTTGTCCTCCGTTCGTGAGGTAGATGCGCTGTCACTGACCTGTTGCTGTTGTGTTCCAACATTAGACACTGACTTTTCAGTACTTTGCGAATTGCCAACATTTCTTTTTGATAGCGATGGAGATGACGCTCTGTTTCTAGCCATGAACCGGTGACAAATTGTTTACGCAGGCCCCCAAGCCACATCTGACTCATCTATAGTGAAAAAATAACGTGGCAGATCGAAGTGAATATGGGATATCCCGATATTATTTTTAGGAGATACCGGAGCATTGTTACTAATACTGCGTAAGGCGGCCAGCTTGAAATCGAACTGAGTCAAAACTCCACCTTTTTTATTGTCTCTGCTTGGAGGAAACTGTAAAACTGTTGTCCGTCCAGCCTTATCTTAATCTCTTTGGTCTCGTGTTTTGTGGAAAGAAATGTCGATAATTCGGTGGCATGTAGCTAGAAATTTGACAACCACATTGCGGAGGCGGGGCCACATGAGAATATTGTGGATGCGGAAATCTGCGCTTACATCAAGGTAAAGAACCCTGCGAGGGCTTATAATTTCTATTGCGCCCCTGCGAGGGGCAGACATTTATGTTATGGGCAGCACGGTGGCCATAGAGTAATTGCATTAAATGTGATGAGTTCTTATAAAAATCAACAGAGGAGCAAACGATTATATTTTGATGCATGATGTCGTAGGTCACAAGGTCGCAATCTTTCGCTTAGGACAATAGATAACGTAAACCATTTTGCTAGGATTCATTTGCTTAAAAATACACATGGTGAGAACAGCAAGAGTATTATCAGCATGATTGAGATACCGAGCAGTTTCATAACAAGTTGTTTCGCATTTACTTCCAGTGGAAATTAAGTTCAACTGCCAGTGAAACATTATACAATTTTTGAACGTCTGCGTATCTTACGTCAGATCTCTTTACCCAAATGTTGATAATCAATAAGCATTTTTAAAAAGGCAGTCGAAACCTTAGGGATATGAAATGTTCTTTTACATTTGTCTGGAAAGAGAGGATGAATTCATTCCCACAATTGAAAGCTTCTTCAAACCTTTCGCTTTATACTATTTTTCTATTTTATAAATGCGTAAAACATTTACGAATAGAAAACGTTAATACAATATAAATAAAAAACATGGAAGTAGATTTACAAATTATAACAGTCTACTTGGACATATAATTTCGAGTATTATAAAATGCGGCTCACCAAATGCGCGCCGGCACAGCCAAGTGGAAGTGACGTCAGGGAAAAAGGCGGGGCGGGGCGGGGTTAAGGAGGAAATAGTCAGGCAGGAAACCCAAGTGACTTTCTCATTTAATAAGCTTTGAATAAGGGACACGCCCCTTCTTTCTTTTCGAGACTAACCTGTTTATGTTATACTGTCCGCCTGTACCAACCCTAAGGTTATAGACAGGTGGGGCCAGTATACCTGCGTCCGGGTTTTACCCCGGTTGCAGGGACCATTGGCAGGTCTGGCCTCCTACCACTTACGTGGTAGTCCTTCAAAGGGAAGTTACCACGCGCAACCTCCAACCATCAACCCGAAGGAAGACAGTCTTCGATTACGCTACCTTCTCTCCGGAAGAGGTGCCGGAGCTATAAGGCATGCACTTCCATCATAGGAAGAAGCACTCGCACACATCCCGCACGCCATCCGGCATGCTCACGATACCTCGCTGAGGGCGCCAGAAAAGCCGACTACCAATCTCCTGTTGGGACCGGAGTTTTTAATGGCACACTCACTTCCCGACACGCGTGCTGCGTGTCTAGCCTTTGGCCTACAATCGGCTACTTTGGATCCAGGTCTAGCTCCCGTCTCTCATGCTAAGCAGGCATGTACCCGAACTGCAGCAGCCAATCAGTACTTAGGCCGCCACTATCGGTCGCTCCAAACCGCGCTAGGTCCACCAGGCAGACCTTCGCCTTACCTTCGCGGTACCCATAGTCAAACAGCCGGACCAGTGGGTCCAGCCGCGACCTTAACTGTCCCCGGATATGTGAACAGCCAAGGCCTGTATCGCCCAGATTCCTCTAGGCACGCAAATAGGCAGCCGCCGAGGCACTAATAAAAGCTCTCCTCTGCCTTACTACTATCCGAGCAGCCGCGCCCCTTTGAACACAGTTACCCTCCAAAGCAGGTACTGGAAACAGGTTGTTGCCACCCGGTTTTATGGGTGCACCCGGTAAGGCCCAAATGCACCACGAATAAGGGACAGTCAAATTAATGTTAGTTTAGCTGGATTAAGCAATGATGGATTTTTCCCTACAGACATTACATTCCTTATATATGTCATAAATTGCCTGTTTGTTGCTAGATGAATAAGTACTAAAAAATATATTCAAAACCTTAAGTTATAAAAGGGCTATCTATTTCAGATTTTCTGTTAATCCCTTCATTATTAATGATTATTTTATATTTACAAATTAAAAGTGGCCCCATTTTATAAGCTTGAGCTTATTTTTTTTTCAGAACTTTTTACGGCCTTTTCGTGAGCACCATATCGATCCAACTTCAATTACTCGTCATGACTTCATAGAGACAAATGGTGATAATTTTGCTATAACTATACCAGTACTGGCACGAATTGTATGGCAATTGCTAACTTATGATGCATCAAAGATTGAAAACCAGTTTCATTGGATTGCTTATTGGTATTTGTGCTGTATATTTGTTGCGATGACTAATCAGGTAAAGTGATTTTCGTATATTTTTATGTTACTTAGTTTTGTATAGCAGACCAAGAATTGATTTGGTGTAATTAAAGTCTTATTAGCAGTTTCCCTTGAAAACTAAAGATCTGTGCAAATATAATATTTATATGGTATATTTTATAGAATTAGTTGAAAGATTCATGTTTCCCATTTCACTTTAATTATTTTATACTTTTGATGTGGGTGTTAAAGTAGCGTGTTAAGTTTTAATGCGAGTGAGACAAAGCTTCTCGTATGTATGGCAAAGGAATGATGGAGAGAACAGAAAGCAAAATATGTATAAGTACAAAAATACTGGAACAAGTAAATCAAGTGTTATATCTGGGAAGTATGTCTAGCAGTGGCGGATGTTACGAAATGGATATGAAAATACGTATTGCTGTCGATAACAGAATTAACAATTAACTGCTAAAGAGAGCTGTATTGAAAAGATAGTGAAATATCAGCACAATGACAAGTTTGACTGTATACACAACACAGTGCAGGGCTAGTCCCGACGCTGTTATACGTGGATATTATGGAAGGAGATGTTATGTCTTCATAGGAAATGCAGAGTCAATTTTTATCTGACTGAACCCGCAATGAAAGGATACACTGAATGGCATGTACTAGACAGTGTGTCATAGTTAAAATTAAGAAGAATGTGTTCAGGGGATTTGGACATGTCCAAAGAATGAGTGATGAAAGAATGGGTAAAATTAATAGTATCTTTGATTTTTGCGATTGTTACACATTTTAAATGAAACAATTTTAACCGGATTAATCGTGTGTCTACCCGTGACCACGGACTATTGTAAAGTGTTCGAAACGTCGGATTTCTAAAAATGTTTAAAATCCAATACAGGCAAAAGAGGTATGCAAAACAATCATAGGGTTCTATCTGGCTAACCTGATAGGTATTAAGTGTGATGTTAAAAAAATAATATCATATATACATTACATTATTACCTACATTTATTATAATTTACATATTAATAATTTACAGACTAATTTGCATCGTTATTCAAAATATTTTAGATACTACATTATCGTGAATGTGATGGGAACGATTGTATTTATATCACCTCAATTTACTTACTCTACATTGACAAATTTCGCTTTATAAAATATGTTATCTCTAGAATTGGCAAAAACTATAGAACATAGTGACATAACATTAAGTCACCTCTGTCTGCATATTTACATCATCATATCACATGTGTAAAAGTATAGTTTATATGGTGTCACTATAGATCCACAAATGGTCGCACACGTACTTCGGCCTACCCGCGTGGGTGGTGTGGCTGCAAGAGTGGCACGTGGTGCTGCCGCGCCGCCACCACCGCATCCATCACGTGGCGCCGCACGAGACTTACTTTTGTATTACTACCGGCTGGCTCAATTGGCCGCTAGAGAAATTACGCTTCTGGTCCACTCTCGAGTCCGTCATCGAAGCCCTGACCGGCTGCAAGCCCCGTGCCGACGACATGAAGTGGGCCCAGAAACGCTCCTAGAACTGACTCTGTCCAATTTTTTATATGCCGCAAATATATTATGACTACATAAAAAGTAATAATTTGCTAAGAGTTTATTATATCGCTTTATCAGTTTTCTTGCTTATAAGGATAAGTATTAATTAATCTTATAATAAAGTATACACTATACAAATGGAATATGCAAATAATTGTAGCATATTTCATGGTTTCTTTTACTTTTATGTTATAATTTAGTGATAAGACTATGTTTCTAAAGCTGTATACAATTTTCCTAATTTTCTTTTCTAGAACTAATATACATATAAAGTTATTTGTGGCCTTGTTTCTTATGATATTAAATGCAGGAAGACTGGCTTGATGCAAATACGAAAACCCTAAAGTTGTTTATTAACTGTTGTAATATGTATTTAATATGATAAAACTGTGATATGATGTCCCAATATGAATTAGAGTGAATTTACTTTGTTTTTGATCAAACTTTTACATACATTTATTTGCAATTTTTCACTAATTTAAATTGTTATTCACGCAATGCATACATTTATATAAAAAGGATTTTAAATTTAGAGTTCTATTATTATCTTAAATTTTTAAAGATTTTTCTATGTATTATTTAACAGAATCATTTTGTACAAGTATATAGTAACATTATAATAAGTTTCTGTTTACTAATTTTTATTTTGCAGTATTCAAGTACATATTTTTAAATACAATTTAATTTGTTTTCGTAGTGTGTTTATAAATTATTTTAAGAGTTTTGTTTTTAACTCAGTAGAAAAAATGCAATTTAGGCTTGCATACATATTATAATGATATAGTATGATATATAAAAAAATATATATTTAGCTTTAAAATGCAATTATATATTTAAAAAAAAGGAAAGCTTTATGGTCCTATACCTTTATTTGAAAAAAATATTTTAAAATAAAAAAAACTTATAATGCCTAAAATTGTTTTAAACGAGAGAAGGTATAAAAATAAATAATATTGACTAGCTATAACTAAAAATATTTTCATTGTGTCATTTGCAAGTAATTCTAAAGCAACGTTTTTACGACGGTGTTAAAAAAATGCCTTATTAATTTTATTTGATATGATAAAGTGTAGAACATTAAATATTGAGCACGCTATATATACAAATCGATATTTAAATTGTAAGTTATACTATTAAAATGTATTGATATGTTTGTCTAACTAAAGTTAAATCATGTTAAACAAGTTAAAACTTGTTTAGTGTGCTCAGATGCTTTTTTGTTATATAATAGCTAGCTTTCTTCTGGTGTCAATTAAGCAAAACATTTTTGTATGTTACTCTTATATGACATTCCATTTCAATATTTAATTTTAGATCATGTATTTGAATGTGCAATACAATAATTATGTCCATCTAAAATTTATTTAGCCTTATAAATATAATATAATGTGTAACATACAAAAAATAATTCTTAGTAAAGTCAGTAACTTTTATTGGTATTTTAGATTTATAAAGATTAATTATTATATTTAATTTATATTGTTTTTACATATAGCTGTAACACCTAATATCATGACAATACGATCATTGACAAAGTAGTATTAGGATGTAATTGCAAGCTCTAAACAACTTTAATATTAAATTAATTAATGTGTATTTAAAATTATTAAATCGTATTACATTAGTTAATTTATAACATTTATTGAACAGCCATTTTTAGACTGGTGCCCCAAAATTTAGTGATATGTCGATCTAGGCAGCATGTTAGCTAATCTACTTTTATTATTAATATTTTATAATGCATATCATTTAATTGCCATTTTGTAAATTAATACTTAGTCTTAAGAATTTAAAGGTAAATTATTTTCAAACATTTGTTGGATTTATAACCTTAACGGAATATTTTCCAAGTGATAAAAATTGAGTGTAGTGGTAAAAGTTGTGTTAGAGTTTTTTGTTTACCTGTACAATTTTAATATGTATTTTTTTTCAATCAAATGATGTATATGTTACTGGAAATGTATGAAATCAAGGAATTGTATACAAATCCTAGGAAATGTGTACAATTCCGATACCATTTGGGAAATGTATAAAATATTGTTTGAAAAACTATTTATTGCATAGATATCCTAGGAAATGTATAAATTTCCTCGGAACTGTATATAATTCGAATATCGTATTAGGAAATGAACAAAGTAAATGCTTTCTGTACTGTTTCTAACCTAACCTACCAATATCTTAAATATTTTACATTTCCGATTGCTATTTAGGAAATGTATAGATTTCCTAAGACATGTGTAATGTGTAAGTATAAAATAATTTATTTCACATTTCCGTGCGATTTTAGGAATTACATACATTTCCTAGGAATTGTATTTAATGACGGATTACATACATTTCCGTTAACATATACAATATATTGTCACTTATCTTTAGACGCCATTGCTTTTTTTAATGTGTATCAGTATATTTTTTAATGTGTGTGTTTTGGGAGGTATATCTAGGTCTACTGGGGATAGCATAGTACTTACAACAAATAAACATCCTATAGGATTGCTCTGATGTAATTTTAATCTAAAATGAGCTAGTTATGACTCCCAAAAATAATGTTTTGTGTGTATTTTTATCACAATAAAAAGCAATAGGAAAAAAGTTGTTGAAAATTTAATGTGCTACAAGTAAAGATTAACACAATTTTCTGTAGGGTTTATAATCTACGAGATAGGTACATAGCAGAAACCCTATGCATCCTTTTTCCAAGATGGTGGCTGGGGGAAAAGGGTGATGATTCCACAAGCTTGAACATAAGTTCAGTATATGCCTGTACACATTAAAAATAAAATTGCGTCCTCTGAGAAACCAAATTATTATGGTAAACCTAAAGATTCGTGTCGATTTTTAGCTATCATTTTTGTAGTAGAGCTCAGATAAGCACATTTTAAATTTTGTGGCACCAATAAATCCTGTATGAATTTGTCAATATAATCTGTACACTTAATTTTAAGTATAATAATAATAGCACTTGCCTATTTTGATAAAAGTTTATTAATTACTTATACACATTTTTTCAATTTAAATACACATTTAGCAAGAACAAAAATGTATCTTTTTAGCTTTATATTGCTTTGATTTTATATTACATTATTTATTTTACAAGTCAATTTAATACAATCTTAAGTTACCGTAACTGGTTTTATTTCCAGCCTTTCAGAGTATTTTATAATTATCTAGGTCGACATCACTCCAAGATCAGCGAAATTGATTTAATTTAATCCAAATGAAGCATAGTGTTTCACTTTCAACTACTACTAGAGATTATAAATCAAAATACCATGTAGGCTACAATTATTTTGGTTTTGTATTATTACTATTTAGATTAGTATGGTTGTTATAATTTGGCGTGTCGGTCGCTGTTCAAATAGACTATAACTTCACGACAACGTGCATGTGTAGTGGTACATGATTGTATATGCTTTGTGGGTCCGATTACCACAAGGGTGAATGCATTAATTCTTTGCGCTGGTACCAAGAGAGCGCGGTACCAAGACAGCCCCCACTCATCACATAATAACTCAAAAACTGAATGGGAAGTAGGGAACAATGTATTTGAATTTGTTTTTTCTGCCCACCTTGCTATATGCAAAATAAAAAGGTTCTGCAGGATTATATCGTATCTCAAAATTTGTTCAATTGTGAACAGCATGCGTAAATGATTGCGCATGTAACTAATATAGTATAATTATGAGTTAGTTTTCAATACGTTGTTGTCGTTTACTCTAAAAAGTATGTATTGGTTCGACGCAAAGTGTGCTTATGGGTATTTTCTTATTCTCTTGGCTATTCTGAGTCGTGATTGCTCTCGTGAACATAAAACATAAATACTAAGTACATTAATAGTATTTAAAAGTCTGACTGTTGTTTCAAAAAAACGTGCTTATTTGCGAGTGCATATAGTAAAATACTTTTCTATTTGTCCGGCCTAATGACCGGAATAGATGAACGAATTGCTATAGAATTTTTACTGAAAGATAGTTTTTGTCTCTGAATTCCCGCCGATTCTCATTTTTATTTTTAATAGAATTCAAATAAAACCCAAAAAGATTTGGATGACGACTTATTGAGTAATAAATTTTCGTACAGTTCAAGCGGACGAAGACGCGGGTGCTTATTAATGCACAATTTATCGTACATGCTGTATTGATCTAAAGTTAGGAAAATGTAACAGAAATATTTAAATACTATCAGTTTAAGTGCGTTGACTTGGTCATTAGAGAAACTGTTAGTCTGTGTCCGAAACTCAATGCTTGCAATCAATAATTGCATTTGTATCACAACTGACCGTTAATTGTTTTCAATTGTGATTTGTTTCGATTGACATTCAAATTCGGGGCGTGTCCGAGTTTGTTTTGAGCGCCCTGAAATGGGACGCTCAGTTCGGTAAGTCTTCCACCACTAACGACGGGATGCAAGATCTAGCTGGCTGTGTAGCGGCTGCTGTCTGCGTCGGCGTCAGCGGTAGCGGCGCCTGAGCGGCTTGTGCGGCGCGGTTCGGGCCGGGTGCATGGAGCGCGTCGGCGATGTTTCCCTGAGGTTCCCAACTTTTCCTGGGTTTTGGGTGTTCTAGTAATAACAAAATAGGAACATTGTTAAAATTTTACTCCATGTTTATGAGTAGCTCTATCCACCCCGACTAAAAGTTAATTTTAATTAGTGAAATTAAACTTTTATACTGTTCCATTTTGTAAAAAAAAGAACAACTATAGGCCGTTTTCCAAATTGTCCAAACAGCAATAACGATGTTTCAACTTCTAACGTAAGGTCCCATTTAATGAGCGCGCCAACGTCTGTTAGCAGTATTAATAATTTAACCAAATTGTGTGTGCTTACGAATTCAACAAGTTCGACATATCCGAACTGAGCATTTTTTGATATAAAAATAAGTGGAATATGGCCGTTTTCCGAATTGTCAAAACAGTATAAATGACGTTTCAACTTCTAACGTGGGTTCCAATTTAGTGAGCGCGCCAACATCTGTCACCTGTATTAATAATTCGGACCCCGTGTGAGTGTGCTTACGAATTCAACAAGTTTAACATAGCCGCTTCTAATGCTGTTTTGATAATTCGGAAAACGGCCTAACAATACCGGTTTTTTTGTTTAGAAAGTTATTTTTCTTCGAACAAACATTATGTCGATTCAAGATAGCTATTAATGATAGGATTGTATTATATATTTTAAAGAAATTTGTAACTATCACTATTGGTTAAACATTAGTTTTCATTCTCTCTTTCTCATAGACCTTTATCCAAATTGTCCTGACAGCGTTCATAGCGTATCAACGTGCGAATAATTTGTGTTTATGACGTAACTTGTGATTTGACTATTGTCTAACGGGTCGGTGCGCTAGCATTGTGAGCATTGATATTATTTTGATGATCTACGTCAATGTCACTTTACTCGATTGCAAAAATACTTGAAATACAAGCGTTTTACCATCTTCATCGACTATATTACATATTCCACTCATGTTTACATCAAAAAATGTTTCTGATTGGTTATGTTTAATTTGTTGAATTCGAAAGCACACTCACAAGGGATCTGAATTATTAATACTGCCAACAGAAGTTGGCGCGCTCACAGATTCGGAACCCACGTTAGAAGTTGAAACGTCGTTTCTACTGTTTTTATAATTCGGAAAACGGCCATAGCAACATATAACATTTAATTTTTTTGGTGGGCAAGAAGCATTGAATGACATTTTATTTTAACCATCCGGTATAACATATCTGTGAAATACAGAATCTGTCTTTACTTCAGTTTATGTGGTGACAGAAGGTGTCTCAAAAATGGTGTGTGTAATATTGTTTAAAAAATCTAAAAATACTTAAAGAATCCTCATAATAAATGGAAAAATATACTCAAATATTTAAATTCATGTGTACCAGATACATTTTGTGCTATTATTTTTATATTTTAGACAACCGTTTTGTTATTTTGTACTTGACCGCTTAAATTTAAAAAAATATATATTCAATATCATAAATAAAATAAACATTCATACGTAGTTATTCTAAATGAAAAACATATCGTATAGAGTGTATATTATTATTTATCATTATATTGGTGATCTGCATTTGTTAGGTTATAATAAAGGTTATAAAGTAAAAGCCTGCAGTCCATAAAGTTGTGCTATTATTTCAGGGGAAGGTCAAGTGTTCAGAATTACGCACGAAAGACAAGAAAGAACTCTTCAAACAACTTGAAGAGTTGAAAACAGAGTTAACTAACCTTCGGGTTGCTAAGGTTACAGGAGGAGTTGCATCTAAGCTATCAAAAATGTAAGTATATATTTCATTGAGCTTAAAATAAAACTGACGTAATTTTATAGAAAAATCGATTGTTTTGTAATAAATAGTATTAGTTTGTTAACACAGAGAAACATTTGAAATGTAAGACATTGACAGACAAGAAGATTGCATGTCCAATATGCATAATAATTTCAATATGTAATTTATAAAAAAAAGTAATATTATAATTATGAATGAAAGTATGTTATGCTTTCATGCCAAAACTATTTCAACTGGTTATCATATAGTTAGTTGGTAATAATTATCTAAACAATTTGTTACAAAATATTTTTTCAAATATTAATCTAAGGATTTTAATTATTACCATATTTTCTTACTAAACAATATCAAACAAAATAGTTTCAGTTGATCTTAATAACAATAATCTATTAGTTGTGATGTAAACAAACTTAATTGTCATTTTTAAAAGAATTATCGTCAATAGTCCCTAGGTACAGCACCTAGGGACTAATGATAATATATATTTTTTAATTATTGAAAGAGAAAATTTTTTGCAATTCAATTACTTTAATTAATTATTAGATCTTGATAATAATTAGTATTTGTAGATGTGTTGTGATTATAATCTATTACATCTGAGTACTAATCAATAAATATGCATAATTTTCTAAAATATTGAGTTATGATTGTAAACTATGTAAGAGAATATGCTTTATGAACAGAAATTTCCATTATCTATTATTTTCATTAAAATAATATTCAAAAATCTAACCATTACACTATTCTTTGTGAGGTTGTGTCTGGTTTTTTTGTACACTAATTGTCACACTTTATTATTTATTTTCAAAACTGGTCATGCAAACATTATTTTTGATTGATGAACAACAAGACTATTTATAATACAATGTAACTTATTATGATGCATACTTAATGTAAGCTGGTTTTCTTCAGCTTCACACTGTATCCTGCATATGACAGGGTAGGCAGAGCCCACAACTAGTCACATTTACCCTTGCACCACAACAGTTAATTAAGCTGGGCCTCAGTTAATTAAGCTATTTACATAATATACAATATTAATTAAAGTAACAAATGTTTATAATTAGTGTTCATTCCCAAAGAGAAATTTAAAAACGGAGATAATGCAAAGACCAAGTTTCAACAATAGCTAAACTGTTCACACTTAGTAGTGTAAAATAATAGATTTTTTTTTAGATAGATCATAGTTGAAACATGAACATAAATATTATAAAGTACTTACCAGTAACCAATAGTTGCACTTAAATATATATATGCCTATATATAATTTGATATTTTAAATGTATTTTTACTATAATTTTGCAGCATAGACTTACAAAAGTTAATTCTTTATGCATGTGTTTTTGAATTTTTGAAAATATCTTACTAAAATTTCCCTTTATTTACTCTATTAGGTTAATCAAGTCAGATAATAATTTAAAAAATTCAATTTTTCACTTTCAATAGCTACTAATTGATTATCTAGACCATCAATACAATGGTATATTTTATTTAATAAAATAAAATATTAAACAAAAATCTTAATATGTTCAACATTTTACATATAGAATTTATTGTCCTTATATATTTATAAATAACTTAACATTCTTTCCAGCCGTGTTGTGAGAAAAGCAATTGCACGTGTTTACATTGTTTACCATCAGAAAATGAAGGTTAACCTAAGGAACCATTATAAAAATAAGAAATACAAGCCCCTTGACTTGAGGCCAAAGAAGACTCGTGCTATGCGCAAAGCTCTCACTAAACATGAGGCTAAAATCAAGACCCAAAAGGAGATCAGAAAGAAATCTTTGTTCCCTCCTAGAGTGTATGCTGTAAAAGCATAAATAAATACTTAAAATAACTTTAATTTATTATTTTCTGAACACCTGAACTAAATGACATTTTATTATAGCTTCTAGCTGGCTGATCATAAATTGATAAGGAATAGTATAGTAATAAGGATAAGAAATATATATTTTCTGAGTTTTCTTAAATCTATGAAGATTCTAAAATGTTTTCTATATAAAAAGCCCTTATACTGGTAAACATAACAAAGGTTCATTGTAGATACATATTTATCCACAAGATAATGAAAACCAGGTAAGACTTGGGCTTGATGTTGTGTAATAAAATCTAATATCATTGTCTTATGAATGTAAACCTAACTACCTGTTCAGCAAATTCTGAGGAGAGATAATAGACATATATCAGATGGTGTTTAATATTTTGAAAATTTTTGTCTTCTATGTAAAATAAAATAAAGGTCAATTTAGTTTTTTTTATTTTCCAAAGATATACAAATGTACGAGGGTTTACACTATTAAGCTAATATGTATAAGTTATGCTTAGTCTCAATTTTTTATTATTGCTACCAAGAGTGTCTAATTTAAAAATATTTTTTAGGATTCCATACCTAGATAGGAATAAAAGCATCTCTACAGTTCCTTAGAACATTGAAAAATTAAGCTAAGTCAATGCAGTTAAGACGAGTATTTATTCTATTCACACATTTATTCTATTCACAACATAATAATAACCCATTAAATTTAGCAAAAAGAGAGAATTTACTAAGTAAATTACGGAAAAATCTGAAAACTAAAGATAAAAACAATACGAAATTTGTATTTGTTGATTATTTCAACAATTATAAATAATATTATATAATATTAAAAAAGCGAAAGTGCGAAATAGAAAAAGTTATTCAAGGGGACAAAGCCTCGAGCGACTCGCTCGCAGCTTTGCCCTTTTATCTACTAATTTCAATTAATTTTTTGTTCTAATAACATTATCACTTTTAAAACAATATCTATATATTGAAAACAATATTTTAACTAAATTAATTTAAAAAATTGCAGCAATAGTATCGGACTAAATATTTTAAATTTATATCTCTTTTATTTATTAATCGATTGAGATGAAACAATCAATTTAGGTTGAGGAAAGAAAAATAAATTTAAATCTTAAAATAAACGAGTTTTTTTGTAACATACATTCCGTAGAAGACGGAACCCTTATAGGAGCACTTTGCTGTCTGTCTATTTAGTTCAAGATCGTGATCTAAAATTAAAATCAAATAATAGAGTGCAGTCCTTTGGAGCTCTGAAATTTAGTACTAAGTGAGAACTTTCAACAAAAATAAAAAATATAAAAAGTAATAAGTATTTAATAAGTCATTATAAACTATTATACGAACTAATTTCGGTGCACTACGTAAGTTTGTCACGCCCTCTTTCTCTTTCGAGACTACCTGTTTATGTTACACTGTCCCCTTGTACCAACTCATAGGTTATGACAGGTGGGGCCAGAATACCTGCTTCCGGGTTTTACCCCGGTCGCATACCGCACGCCATTCGGCATGCTCGCGATACCTCGCTGAGGGCGCCAGAGAAGCTGACTACCAATTTTCAGTTGGGACCGGAGTCGTTAATGAGTCCGCACTCACTTCCCAACACGCGTGTTGCGTGTCTTGTCTTTGGCCTACAATCGGCTACTTTAGATCCAGGTCTAGCTCTCGTCTCTCATGCTAAGTAGGCATGTACCCGAGCTGCAGCAGCCAATCAGTACTTAGGCCGCCGCTATCGTTCGCTCCAAACCGCGCTAGGTCCATATATATATATATATATATATATATATATATATATATATATATATATATATATATATATATATATATATATATATATATATATATATATATATATATATATATATATAT
>DWMZ01000118.1:0-35748 GCA_018249855.1 Eueides tales michaeli
TATATATATATATATATATATATATATATATATATATATATATATATATATATATATATATATATATATATATATATATATATATATATATATATATATATATATATATATATATATATATCTAAGGCAAAATCTTCGTGTCATAAGACAAAGATCACAAGGAATTTTACATTGCTAGCATGTTAGGTGCTTATTCATACAAGTGAACATGATACATGATAAGCTTCAACGGCTTGAGAGTTAAATTTCGCAATGCGCTTGCATCCCTAGAAATTACATTAACTATAAATAATATCGTAATCACTTGTATGTTATACTTATCACGTTCTTACATATTTTATGACTTACCCGCTGATTGCAAAATTTGTCCATATAGTCACTATAAGCTCAAGCATATAATTGTCTTCTTTCGTGAATTCGTTTTGAAGAAAATGTATTGGGAATAAATACATTAGTTCGTCTGCATGGCAGACACCTAAATAAAAATAGTAAACATAATGACATTATAAGTTAATAATTAAGTTAACGAAAATAATCATCATTCACTTGAAGCAACAAAATAGGAAACTAACTTAACCCCATGTAACGACAGAAAAAATTTAATATTTCATGTGAATCAAATATAACCAAATTGGTATCTATATTTTTAGAAAAACATATTGTAATAAGATTATAAATATTGTCCCCTTTTTTACTAACAACCACCACTCAACCCGTGTAACTTAATTACGCAATAACTACGTCTATTGTGTTGCAAATTGAACTGCACAGTTTACTTTGATAACAGTATAGGTAAAGTGTATTTTAATTATTGATGACATTGGAACTTAATGGGACAAAATAAGTTTGCTCATTTTGTTCCATTGGTAAGGCAGCCAAGGCAGCGTGCGACTACTATAAACGAGACAGGTTGTTGGTCCGATCCCACACGAAGAAATGTAATATTTTCAATTTCAAAGCTGTGGTAAAGGAAAAGCACGGTGTTGAGTTTCGCCACTTGAAACACATTGGTTCAAGAATACGGCGAAAAGCCTTCAACGCAAGTGTCTTTATGGTATCGCAGTGACTTAACACTAATTCCTAAGTAGTCTCTACTGGTCACTTGATACAGGCCACAGATATATTTGTCTTATAATGTAGGCTAATTCTTGATAAATACTTACCATAGTTTCCATTAGGATCACCAAAAATCTGGGAGAAACTGTTGGCTCCTCTATACGTAAGCTCATATAAATATATTGGATTACTACTATAGTTAAGTGCTTGTTCAACTGACTTCACCATGGGGTACGCGAAGTAGCCATCTGTGTAGGCCTGTAAATATAATATATTCTAAAAGTATTTGTCACAATTATAATAATGTCAAATAATTAATTATACTTAATAATGATTTAAACACATTACAAGAATTTATATCATATTTTAATTTGGCTTTAAGTTGTAACAAATTATTTTCAGAATGCAGAGGGCTTATATAAACAATAATTTATACCATTTTCTTTTAATTAGCGAGTTTTTGGTTAATATACGAGTACATACTTTATAAACGAAAGTGCGAATCGGATTCGGATCGCAGCGAATCTCATACAAAATACAGCAAAAACTTTGCCTCAAAGCTCATATCTTTTGCATAAATTTCAGTGCTCCAAGGAATTAAAAATTCCTTGGAGCACTGAAATTTATGCAAAATTTATGCACTTGACTTTTACACAAGATCTCGGACAGACGGGCAACAAACTAATCCTATAAGAGTTCCATTATTTAAAAATGTGTGTTAAAGATACCTTAAGTATTCCATCTTTGATGTCATTTTCATTATCGCCGAAGTATGTTGATTTTAACATAGCAGTAATGTGGTCAGTATACGGAGAGCCCTCGAAGTAGAATGTAACAGGAGCAATTGTATCAAACTGAGACAAAAACTCTTTATAGCGATCAGGATAAGCCGTAATCCCTTTAGAAACAAAAATATGAGGGTCAATGTAGTAATTTATCTACAACTCTACATTGAAATAAAACAAATTAAATTAAAAATTACTTAAAATGAAAATTAAAAAAAAAGAATATTATTAGGTACCTATATGTAAAACATTATTTTATTTTTTTAATTATACTTAAAATCTATTAGGTATATGTAAAACATTATTTTATTTTTTTAATTATACTTAAAAACAATTTATGGATGACTTAAAGTGTACTTCCGTCAACATTCCGTTTAATATCAGTTTTTTGCTTAACTGAAACTTATAGTTTTTAGCGCATGAGCTTTATGGATTACACAGATTTGTGTTCAACAGTGACTTCATGTACTTACTTAAGTATTGAATACGTTGCATATCTAGTTTAAATATTGTAAGGCACTAAAACAGGAAATATTGCTCACATATGGATTTTAGACATCCCTCGTCTTTAGTGAGCCCAGTAAGCCAAGGTACAAGATCAGTAACTGGTGGCTCACGAGGGCTTCTTGAAAGAAATGCGCCGGGATGATCAGGTTCTATAACAGCTTTGAAAGGTGTCATTTGGTCATAGTCCCATGTCTAAAAATATATCTTCATTATAAACGTTGAAGGTTTTTAGTTATTACATAATGTTTTTATACTTCTCTTTTATTAAAACATAAATAATACTTTTTATTCGACGCATAGGAAAAAAATATAAGGAAACATATACGTGAAAAATGTTTAATAAATAGCATTCTCGTGCCAAATGATAATTACAACCAATTATCTTTGGGTAGCGGGAATTTGAAAAAATCAACAAAGATTAAAGTTAAGGTACATAAACAAGTGTACAAAAATTTCGATATTGCTAGATGAGAACGAATGGCTTAGCTAGAGCGTTTCGTCGGTTTCTAAGAGACGTTCAAATCCCAATATTAAATAAGTTTAAGTTTTCTAAGAAAATAAAATCTTGTGTAAATTATACAAATTTAAACACAATATGATATCAAATTAGGAGTGCTACTAATTGGAAATTTGTTTTTAATAAAACACCTCTGGTTTTGAATGAAGATTGGCCAAATGATCCTGCAACATAGTGACATAATGACAACGTTTTTTTTTCGGTAAGAAGAAATGAACGCAAGCAACAACTGACTAACAACAAAAAGATGTTTTTGATTTATTTGCTAGTTATACAGTCATTTTCATTTTTTTTGTTAATGTTTAATTCAAAGCTAAACTGACGTCTCGAAAACATAATTTCACTCAAATAGAGAAAAACACCTTCTCGATGTTTTAAGGGCTTCACTAGTATCAATATCTCAAGTCACGGTAAAACAGCACTGCACTTAAACGCTGTAACTCAGTTGTTACGTTAAACTCGAGAAAATCAAACTTAAGTACAGTTAAATTTGATCTATTAATTAGAACGGCATATTAAGATTGCTCTTAAGATCGATCTCAAAGTTGCAATCGGTTTATAAATACGGGCCTTAGAAGTAAATGGGGAATTATAATTCAAAATATATAAAGAAAATTAGAACAGTAAATAAAATGTAGAATATTTTGTTTTAAGTATTTAGGTCCTTAGGTACACATTTATATTAAAAAATAATTAATAATAAAAATATCTACGTCTTTACAATAAAAGAGTACCTATCTAATTACATAATTAAGAGTGACTCAGCCAACGTGACTTTTAACACCACCTAAGAAGCTAGCATTATTGATTACATAATCCAATTTTTCACTTACATATAAATCAAATTCAGTTGCGATAATGTCATATCCGTCCAATTGGCGAAGACACTCAATCATAACTTCGGAAGGCCCTTCAGGACAGTTTAAAAGTCTTGCTAATCTAATCGCATTCTTTTTTGCTTCACCAGGTGGCGCCTCTGCCCATGGTACCAAGGCCGTACCTGATTCTGAAATAGCTTTTTGAAATAAACCTGCAATAAAATAATATTTTCAATGCAACGACCCCCCTTTGGTCGGATTATGAAACAACATAATTCTGTCTGTATATATATATATATATATATATATATATATATATATATATATATATATATATATATATATATATATATATATATATATATATATATATATATATATATCAAGCGATTTAAGTAAAACATACACTTAATGTTGAAGTAAAGTTGTCAAAATATAAGGCTAAAACTGCATTTAAATCTGGTTAGCCGTTTCTGAGATTTATAGTGCGTACAAACGCACAGACAAACAGACAAATATTTTAAAAATCACTATTCTACATATGCCATACACGTACAGACAGTGATCAGTTACAGATTTGTTATAAGTATACATTCGCGTACGTTTCGCATCAAAAAACAAATAGAGAATTTCCTTTATAAACTACACAAACAAACATTTCAGAACTTCGATTTTTGTACGTCAAGAGGCTCATCATCTTTATTAACTTTCGCTAAGGCATAATTTCTATAAGATTAGCTGATCCCTTACGAATCTACATTAGATGTCACCAGATATTCCAGATCTTTATTTTTTTTATATCTCAACACAAACTGCTCGTCATACTGAACTACTTTTGTCAAGGCGTCTATTCTATATTTCTTATAGTTTAGCGAGTCTCTTAATAAAGATCTACATCAGGTGTTTCAGTTTCCAGTTCCATAATTTATACCCTATATGTTGCCCAGGTTTATAACCTATACAACAAAAAAGTTTGATTCAAATCCGTCAATTAGTTCCGAAGATTAGCGTGTGCAAACCGACAAACACATACATACAGATACTTTTTTCAATTTTTTTCTCTTGTACTATTTCCTACTATACAGACACACTTCTTCTATTATATATATATATATATATATATATATATATATATATATATATATATATATATATATATATATATATATATATATATATATATATATTGATTGTACCATCCACAAGAAAGATAAACATAACATAAAAATCATATTTAATTAAATTCAAACACAGGTAATTTAAAAAGTGGCTTAATATGATTACCTGCACTTGTCTCCGATAGCATGTGTAAATTAACACTTGCTCCACCAGCGCTTTCGCCAAAAATTGTAACAGATTGATTGTTTCCACCAAACGCGTAAATGGTTTTTTGAATAAATCGAAATGCCTCCTGTTGATCTTTAAGACCATTATTGCCTGGACAATATTCATCTTGGGTTGACAAAAATCCTAATGGACCTAAGGTAAAATTAAAAATGTTTTTAACATATGCTTATTTTTTTACTAAATTTAAAAACGTATAAAAAATTTAAACGAAGCAGGACTTGAACCCGCACCTCTTGGAAGCCGTCCAAGGGCTCTGACCAACTAAGCCGTTCGTTCTCATCAAGGTACGTCACCCAAAGACAATTCGTTAGAATTATCGTTTGGCAAGGGATACTTCTATCTATTAAATATTTTTACTATTTTTAAAGTGTTATTCCACACTTAAGAAAAAAATACTAAAATTAGCTTTAAATTCAGTATTTTTCATTACTAAGTGTGGAATACCACTTTAAAAATAGTAAAAACCTTATTTTTTTGTTTAAAAATAATTAAAATTTTATTTTGTGTTTTGTACCTAATCTATAGTTCATGACAACCAAAAGAACGTCTCTATCAAGTAGATGCTGGGGACCGTACATGTCAGTGGTGCCATCACCGCACATCCAGCCACCACCATGTATAAATACCATAACAGGAAGAAGCTTATCTTCGCGTATAGCTTCCTGAGACAAGAAGAATAAATTATATATAATTGTATAATCATGCATAATTTTTAAGTAAAGAAAAAATAAAATACTTTTATATTAAACTTTGATTAATGTATGATAAAATTACAATTTAATTATACTTAATTTAAATAAAAATGTTAAATTCACCAAAAATAAATACTAAATTATGCTGATGCGAGATAACTTTTTAAGTATAAAATTGAGTATATTAAATTGTTTTATTTTTTATCTTCCCGGTGTTTCCTTAAGATGGTGAGGTAGAAAGAGGGATCCTAAAAACCCAGTGTTCAGACATCTATCTTTACGTTCCCCATTTTTTGACGAATTTGAGGCGTTGAGTGTTGAATGGCAAAACTAATAATAAATACCAAAATTATAATCCTCTTTTGTCGACGTAATGAAACATTGTATTATTAATATATAAATATAGAAATAAATACATAATTTATTTTTCTTATAAAAAAACAGCTTAAATTAGAGCAAAATTCAATGGTATAAATTGCTTTCATATTGACAAGCGACATCAGATATCATAGACTACTGCGCAAGGATTGAAATCATGTCATCTCACAATTTGCTTAATAGCTTTGTGAAAGAGTATATAATATATAGCATAGTAAATTAATTTTGGAAAATGTGTGAAAGCTTCATAATAAACATAAAAAAAAACCTTTTTACAAGGAATCTGTACAAATGTACAGAGAATTCAATAATTTCAATAGTTTTATAACTTACATTCTGAGTATACGGGGAATATATATTAAGGTACAAACAATCTTCTTGGCCAACTATCTCTTGTTGTCGCACGTACGGATTCCGTTGTATACAAATAGGACTCGCAGTAGATGCATCATAGTCTCCTTCCCATGGAGATATTGGAACTGGCGCCTGTTGACGATAGGCTATTATTTAACATCCGGTATAATAAACTTTAATAATCTGTTCAAAAATATAAAGATACAAAGATTAACAGTCGGGACTCGATCCAGGTTGTTAATCTGTAGGATTTTTTTTGTTAAAATAAATATCTATACTTATAATCATTTGTAACCGACAGACAAACAGGCCAATATTTTAACGTCCCCTATTTGATATTTTTTTAATACACCTTTATTAAAAAAAATCATATACAGATTTTTGTTGAAGTAAATATCTATACTTATAATAATCTGAAACCGCAGAGACAAACAGGCCACTATAATAATTTCTTAATATATGTTTATTAAAAAATCATATATAAAATTTTGTTAGAATAAATAGCTACCTATACTTATAATCATTTGTAATCGCAGAGACAAATAGGCCAATATTTTAACGTCTCCTATATAATTTTTTTAATTAAAAAAAAATGATATAGGAGACGATAAAATATTCGCCTGTTTGTCTCTGGGTTTGTAAGCGCTAATCTCAAAAACGGCTAATGATTTAAATGCATGTTTTTACTATTATACTATGGCAACCTTTACTTAACATTTAGTATTTGTTTTATTGAAATTGATTAAAAAATATAACATATAACATTTTTAGCTGAAATTGGAGTTGATAATGTAATTAAAACAATAATATAGTATATATAAAATTAGTAATACCATCGTGTAATTCAAGCGAGTGAAACCGCACGTGGATCGCTAGTTATTAATATTTGTGACCATTATAAAAGTATTTCAATAGTGTAACTGTTCAGTATAATGAAAAAATGCTTGAATGAAAAAATGCTGTTCAGTATAATGAAAAAATGTTTTTACTATTTATTTTTTGTCTTACATACAGTCGTGTTTTTGAGAAGTTCAAAAGCTTGCCGACACGTTTACTTTGGCCAGTATAATACGTACTTGTAAAGAGTAAAGAGGAAATTACTGAGAATTTTATATTTAATAACTTTAAATCATTTTATATCCTTAATTGTTTCCTAAAATATAAAATAGAATAAATAATGATTATTTTTTTAATGCGGATTTAATGATACTTCATTAGAAGTAGTTCAATGATTTTTTTTTGAAAATATGGCAATTATATGATGATATCTAGTGATGATGTTGATGATATGAATTTTGACTATTGTTATGTCTTTAGTGAGAGTCACAAGATTAAGACAAATCATTTAATATAAGAACAATAAAACCCGTTTGGCCTCTTTGGCCCTACATAGATACAAATATTTAAATCCATTCCTCCATTCCATTCATCCATATATACTTCTATAAACACATGTCAATTTTTTAAACTTACTAAACTTGTAACGAATAATGAAATGCATTTTCGAATACAATATTTTAATAATAGTAATAATGCTACTTGTTATGATTAATATATCCTTATAAAACTACTTGGCGTGTCCAAGACAATTATAAATCTTACATTACCTTTTTTAAATAAATATCAAAGACACGTGTAATCATTTTATTACCTACGTTTTTTAGTCTTTTTCTGTATTTAAAGAAATTCTCCACTTCATCAACTTTAGTCTCAATAGCATGTAGGATTTTTTTAAATTTACTAGCTAAAAAACAACCTGTTTAGTTGTTAGGTACATATAAATATATTACATAGGAATTGTAAACGTTATTTGATACTTTTACAATTTGGACATTTTCAAAAAGTGTTATTTATCGGTCTAGCACTTAAAGCTATGTTTACGTAATATAAAAAGAACAGAAATTACCGTGCCCTTAGATATATAACAAGACTCTTCGATGGTTTCACTAGCGCAATGGCCACAAAAATGATTGACAAGTAAAGGTTCATAAATCTTTGACCACTTCCGGTACAACGTATTCTAAATACCTAGTAGGAAATAGTTATAAGTAAAAAATAGTCAAATAAATGACGATCGAACCAACGACATTTTTTTGCAAACGAATTTATAAGAAATCATTCTGTAATTCTAACAAATCACAATCGTGCTTCATTTTAGAATCATCATATATCATTAACTACTAATACATTATAAATTTTAATGTAAGCAAACCTAGAGGACCTTGATGTGTCTGTATTTAAGAGGTTGTATATCATACAAAACCATCAGTTAAGGTCAATCTACACATAATAGTAATTGTTTGGTTAGCTATGTAAGTATTAACAATTTTTTTAAGTTAATTGCCGACCTTAAGACATACTGTTCATAAACCGTAGATAGAAACGTTAAATTCTAGGAAGTAATTTACGATTAGGTGATTGCAAATTAAGTTAAACTACATTAGATATATCCCAAGGCATAGTATTTCAAAATGAACAAATGAAATTAAATTCAAGTAATTGATGATAATTTGTGATGTCAACACCGAGTGATTCTCATAATCATTACAATCCGTAACTTATACATACATATCCCGCATACGCTGACGACGACCTTTCTACTGAGCTTTTTTGTTCAACATGTAAACAACATTAAGCTACACGAGAAAAACAATAAAAGTAACAACATAAAAGTTTTATATGAAGAGTGAAAACAGACTCATAATTACTTTGAAATTTCATCACGTTTATGAAGTACGACTTGTTCTTGTACGACAAACAATTGATTTAAAATGAACTTTCAACGTTGGAATGTGAAATATTTTAATAAAGCTTACTTCAATCTTTCCTGGAATTTATTGTTTGAAAGTTTCATAGCTGATTTTTAAACGATTGTCACGTGTTTCAAGTGACAGATATTATACTTACTTATATTTTATTATTCTATTACTGTTCATTTATTTATATTATTTTTTTTAATTTCCATGAAGGAAATTAAAAATTTTATTTAGTCTATAGTTTATTAATATGATCAGTAGGTTTGAAAATGCATTTATTTTTCCTTGAATCCTATAAAATATTTGAAACTGGTTATTTTAATAGACAAGCAGTTGGACACTACACGTGGAATATATTAAGGAAAATGACGCTGTCTTGTTTTCATACGCTAGTGTTGTAAAAATACCGGAAAAAAATGTAAGGAATTAACATTTTTTTACAATGAACAGGAAAATGATTGATCAAAGAGCTGTTCAGTTATCATTTAAAATAACTATTTTTTAGGTTTTCCTGTATCATTTTTTTTCAACAAAAATATTGCATACTTAAAAATTTTAAGATAATCCGCTCCCATTAAGACACTTCCCTTCCCCATTTTCCGCCGAATTCTGAAGGCATTGCTTGCAACATATAACGGAATCTAACGCCGTGCTTAGCAGAGCCGCTGCCAGAACGGGGAAATTAAAATATTAAATATTTCATTTCTCGCGTGGGGTTTAAGACACACCACTTGTCGCGTTTACAGCAGTAGGCTTATGCCGTTACACCACGAAAGGCCTCAAATTGAACATTTTTTAAGTAATAAATAATTATTATCTAGAAATAATAGCTATTTATTATGTACATAAAGTGAACAATACATATATGACAACTTAATTTAAAGATTTTAGTTAAGTATTAAATTTTTACATTTTTTACATTTTTAAAGAACTTGTTTGATATAATATTTTAAATTTAAAACTTAAATGTATTATGAGATTTTAAAATATATTTATATAACACGAGTTTAAGATAGGTTTACATACCTTAAATCTCAGATCTTTTACAGGGGGTACGGCGTAAGGTATAGCTGTAAATGCAGAAATTTCTCGTCCTCCACGTGTTTTCATATAAAAGCCTCTCACATTACCTAAAGGAGTCGTACGAATAGGCGCTCTCTTTGCAGCGGCACAAACACATGTCAAATAAATAAAAAATCCTTGTAGGAGCCATTGCGTGAATAAACTATTTCCCATGGCAGAACCGCTAGTAACGGAAACAAAATACAAATGAAACTTAGAGTCGAGTGCTACGATTAAATAAGAATAAGTGAGCAACTACTTGTACAAAATACGAGCGTCGAGGTGCGATCACATTATCACCATAATCAAACTACTGATAATTTTTTTGGTGGTTATTTATACATGAGAAAAATATAAGTACGCTATTTTTCATTTAAAGTCATTACAAAGACTTTTAAATATACCTAATTAAGTAATAACTAACTGCATGTTTAAAGTTTTTAGCATTATAATTTTTAGCACGACATTTATTGCTGTAGGCGGTAGTTAGGATACAATACTTATCAACGGATACTGAAAATATAAAGAAAAAGTATTAAGCGAGTGGGTATTTTATACATAAACCTTTATTGATTATACCTATTTATGGTTTAAAAGGTTAAAAATAACTGTTAAATAATAAACACTGCTCAAGTTTTAACTTTATTAAATTTATGTGTGTTATTTAATTAATGTATTATTAAGAGAAAGAATCTAATATTCTGAAAAATGACATTACATAATTATGCCACTATCTCGAGGACGCAGGAAGATAATTCATCTACGAGCAAACATCGGCGGTGGGAACCCTTAAGACACGAAGTCAGCTGTAGTGGTTCACACTATTGTTTTCTCGTTGTCATATTAATTTTATCACTATTAGTAAAATAGGTTAAAGGCTGATAAATAATATATCGATTGAATATCAGCTAATTAAAATACCTGCTTAACATTATGTGATAACTCGTCATTGGAATATCACACATCGATTATGTTATGTAGGTCAGTAGGGCCTCTAATATCTAAGATACTTCTTGAAAAATCACCTCTTCGATTCTATTTCCATTAATTTTTATATCTAATTAATTTCTCATATTTTTATTTCTTTGTTAAATGTCTATTTTTAATACAGAGAATATTATGTAGATAATTATTATGTAATCTATACTTATAATACATCTGTAACTGATCACTGTCTGTACATGAAAGATAAATATCGTATAAGGGGCGTTTATAAATGTAGTGTGGCACTGTAAAACATATAAAACATAATATATAATTAGTAAATGTAATACATAATGTTCTTTCCGTTAATTTAAATATATTAACTATTTAATAACCTGATAAAACAAAAAAAATATTCACTTGATTCTTAAGCAATGTAGATTACAGTACTCTACTGTAAAGTGTTCGAAACGTCGGGTTTCCAAAAAATGTGTAAAAATAAAATCAATATACGCGATTAATCCGTTTAAAAGTGTTTCATTTAAAATGTGTAACAATCGCGAAAATCAAAGATACTATTAGATGTTAGGGTACTAAATGAATCATGTACGAGTATGTAATGTATTTCTTAATGTAACTCTAAATAAAATATGCTCTTTGTATATTCAAATCGCCTACTCACTATACCCAAGTTGAAGTGTAGAATAATAATTAAAAAACTACGCCTCACCTTACCAAAATGTTGATGACCTTGGAAGTTTGTGACCAAAAAACCTTAAAGAATACTTATAATATAATGAGGAAATATAAATCATCAGTTACACCTATTTCTTTTCGATCTTTTAATGTAAGACTCATTCATAACATACAAAGATTGTCGACAAAATTTAGTAGAGTTAAAATGATTTGCTGTGGGAGGTTAAACAAAATTCTAATCACCATATTGGTGCATCTCACATATTTAACTACGTTATCTTTCTAATTTACTTTGGTGTGAAGTAGCCAGGACAGCCACTATTGGCATTGGCATGTAGCAGTTAAATATTGCACAAAGGTGCTATAAAGAATCTATTACTAGTTTTAAATAAATATCGTATCATAGACAAGGCTTATAAATTGCTAATATATTGGTATTGTATATTAACTTATAATTACTTGTCTGCGTCTTACTTACCTTGTGCTACCCACCCGCGATGTGCGCGCACAACACTATGATGTACCTACTTATTTAATTATTTGAACTAATAGTTATGGTCACGGCAAACTTATGTTAAAAAAAACTGATAATGTGGGAGTTAGAAGTGCAACATAAAATTTGACAAATTTAAGTTTAAGGCCTGTGGGGTAAGATCTCAGATAAGATCTCATTTTGTATTAAATAAATTACAAGTTCTAGTTTGATAGTACTATAACTGCATCAATATTTTTGAAGCTTCTAATAGTATCCCGATATACAGGAGAGTTTTTCTACCTAACCTGGGATGCTAGTGTAAAGAAGGTACGTTCCCCATCAAGATACTTTTGTTCTTCACTTTCCACCGAATTCTTGAGGCATTATGTATTGAGTGGCGAAAATCAATGCAACACTTTGCGCCGCAGTGCGAAGAAATAAAAATATTAAATATTTTTTCTTCCCCTTCTATTGAATCCACAACCGTTTCTATTACAGTCGTACGCATGTGCTCTTGCGTCTACGGAATTATCTTCTATTTTTATTATAAAAAAATACTAAAAAGTCGAGTCTGTATAATTTATTTACGGAAAAAAAGGGATGCTTAAAATAACTAATAGAACACGAATCTACAATTTTTAGAATTTTTGTTTGTCTGTTTGTCTATTTATCTGTGTATAGCTAAAACAAACTACTATCGATACTCTATCGATTTGGACAGAACAGAAACATCAACATGTTCTGTTACATGAAATTTTGACAAAGCAAAGTTCTTTCAGGATTGCAGCCTTATCATAAAGGATGGGTCTACCATGTCCCAGAAAAAAGCCATAGAAGCCGTTGATTCAACGTAGCGGGACATTCGTTGAGATGACAGGACAATGGACAATATTACAATTTTAGTCTTAGGTGATTTGAGACAAACTTCGAGATAAAATCAACGCGTCCTTGAAATATTCTTATTTAAGACCGCATATGGAAAAACTAAAAGAATCAATCAATATGTGAGCCCGGCTTGGTTATTGTTCATATTCTCAAGAATTTTCTTTCTTTGAAATGTTATTAATAGTTGGGAAAGGTCTCCTTCTAGAAGAGAATGGTCTGATTAGAAATCCTGAAATACTTGCCAAAGTGGTCAGCTCCGAGATGGAACTTATTAATTCAGTATTTGGAGACATTCCATGGTCTCATGGAATGTTGTGAAAAATCTCTTGAAAATTCTTGATTATGTGAACGCACTATTTTGATTCTCAATAGCAAAACTCCAATACTTACATTGTTCTGATAAACTCAACTTATTATATGGGATTTTTTTAATGTTATTAAAAATGAGTTTAATGCTGTATTTACTTCTAAAATAGTAAAATCCAGGAGTTTCTTATCATTTAATGATTGGGCAACTGTGGGAATCCATAAGAGTAGACAAAGGTTATACGAACTATATAGTAAAAAGTATATAACCATAGTGACTCATTTACTAATTATGTTAAGAACTATTCGAAATTGTTTAAAAAAGTACGTTCCATGGCAAAATCTTTACATATTAGAAACAAAATAAAAAAATCCTCTGACAAAATTAAAATGACATGGAACATAATAAATTGTAAAACTGGTAATACAAAGAATTGCATTGCTCCAGGCTATTTCAAATGTATCATTGTCAATAATAATAACATGATGTAAAAATTTTGGTTAAAAAAAAGAGACATGTCCCGCTGAGTTTCTTTCGCCGGTTCTTCTCAGGTCTGAGGCAGTAACTTTAGTGAACTGGTGGTAAATTTTTTGACGTTCAAAAAACACGAAGCTTGTAACTTCTTATTTTGAATAAAAATATTTGAATTTTTTGAATTTTTTGAATTTTGATCCCTGGAAATGATCAAACTGGTGCAATAAATTAAAAAAAATAGTAGATTTTTTGGATATGAAGTGATATCTAATTCCTTTGATAAGGTATTGGATGAAAATGCCGCCATATATTACCCAGTTGAGTTTGGCCAGTCTTGATTATCCGAGCCTTGGCTGTTCGTTTTTAGCCTAAGCCTTGAGCTAATAATATTAACTAAATAGATGTTAGTTTTTATTATGAGAAAAAACAGTTGAATGAAAAAGTAAAGATTGAAAATGATTACTATTATGAGAAATTTGGTTTCGCGGAAATTATGCAACGGAACACGACTTAAAGACTATGACTTTAATGCAATGAAATCTATTAAAGCGGAAATTTTCACTTCTCACTGGATGTGGAAAACAAACAAAACAAAACTTAAATTAAATGTTCGTTTGATTAATCTTTTAAATGCTTTCAAGAAACTGTAGACCTGAATATTCTATATTATTTTCAGATTCACAACACCTTCTCAAGATAAATTTTCTTGTCAAACGAACACACAAACAAAAACGATTATATCCTTAGAATAAGAATTTCCATTACATTGTTATATTATAACATTACTTTCCTTTGAAATATTTGGCTTTGTTTAAAGAGCAATTTGCAATAAAGTGCAACTTTTAATCTTTTACGCTCGTCACAATTTTAAAACTATTCGTTTTGCGATCCTTTAATGATTACATTGAGGGAATATTAAATTAATTTACTACTGATTTCAGTAGTAAATTAATTTCCTTGCCGAGAATTCATTCGCATCCTGATAGAGATATGATCTCATATTTTTGTATTCTTTATTTAGATCATTAGTTTGAAATAACTACAATAACCACATATCACATCGTACCTAATCTTTTCACGTATCGCATTATTTAGCTACATACAACTAAAGGTCGCCAAAGTTTCAATCTGGTCCTGAAATTGGAACAGATCCTTTGGTGGGCGAGGTAGGTAGGTATTTTTACCATTGTATTATTTTACTATCGTTTCTTACATTTGTCGGGCCGTTATCCACTTGTATTGACATGCAGTTTGATGAGATGTTGATGGAGAGTGAATTTTTTAATATTTTAAGAAAACAAAGCGTTGAGTTGATTTCCGCTAATCAACATTAAAAGTGGGAGAAGATGTGTTTTAACAATAGATTCCCTCTGCTTACGCAGCGTTAGGCGGCGCAGCATAAGGCAAAAAAAGTATTTTTTTAAGTGTCTACGATTAGTATTAACAAGGTTAAAAAAGATTAATTCACTAATAAACGGAAACACATTTTAATAAAGAAAGTTCGGTTAGCTAGGCAGCACAACACTAAACATAGGCGTGGTGCTCTGTGTGGCATATGATCACACGTGGGCTGTTAGGTATACGGGCCGAAAAAGACACCCTGTCACAATGTGTGAATGATTTTTCATCACCGTCAGTGCGTGAAAAAGGCACGCAGTAATGTTTGATGGGGATCTACAATTGACCATAACCTGACACAAATATTTGCCTCTGTTGCTCCCTCACAAACGCCAAAGTTAATCGTAACGCACTAACCAGAGGGACATAGTATTCTTCGTCCGTACCAACATTGCCATTTTCAGCTAGATACAACAGTAAAAAGTTTGCTCGCACTGTAAAAATTACCAGGTCTCATGTGGAGCTTTTAATGTACGTAATGTGCAAGCCCTAACTTCATCAACCTTACATTGTGTCTTTACATACCTATATTGATAGGTGACTAACAACAAAAAACGTAACATTAACCGACTATTCATAGTAACATACCTTAAGGCATTCCGATAAAAATCAGAATTCAATGCCATGTTTTGACTTATTATCGGAGCGAAGAAATATTTAGTTTAAAAATATAAAATATTGAAAATCCTCGAGGGGGATCAATTCACAAGGCACTGCGTCACGACAGGCCTCAAAAATTAGTAACCTAGTTAAATGTCATTCTTTTTTTTAACGTAGGGAAAATCTTCAAAAAGATACCCGATTTGGGGCTTAAAACCAGGCCATGTGGGATTCTTACCCACTAAAACCCCTCCGGTTGTCGATCCTCAATACAACTGAAAGGCAACGGGAAATCAAATGAACCGCATCAGTTACCCTTCCCATATATGCTAACTCATAAATCCCCTACAATATTCATATAAATTTACTTAGTCTGAACATGATCACATTTACTTAGTCATATTTACTTAGTCTGATGATGACAGACCAAGTAACCTCATCCAGCACTCATAATATTTGTGAATATTTTAAGCTCTTGCGCTATCATAAGGATCTCGGTACTCTGTCGATCCCGTTCCACATCTTCCTTTTGCAACATTACTATTTTGCAAAAAAAAACTTCAACTCTCCACAACTCTTTGTTACGCAGCATTTTGAACACTACTGTTGGCAGGGAGAGAGAGAGCTCTTGTCCTAATTTTAAAATCATGAAGCTTCGATATTCGCCCCATGCAGAACACACTTGAAAAGTGTGTTGAGCAGTGTCCTGATTTGCTCCACAGAGATAGTGATAGCACTTTGACTCACGTTCAATTTTGAACAGGACCTCACCGAAGCAACCATGGTCAGTCATTACTTATATAGCCTGTAAGTTATTCGTCTTTTCCTTCTCATAAAAAGGTTCAAAAGATGGACGCGTATACGAGCATATCACTCCTCTTGCAGTCGAATATACCATGCCGCGAATGAAACTTTCCGTTCTTCCTGCCTCACTTCGTACAGCCTATTTAAAGGTAACATCCGAGACGATTGACGAAGGATGCGAATCTTCTCAAATATCCTCTATCCATACCTACCAGAATATCTTAGGGAGGAAATTGCGAGAGTAAAGTAGCGGCCTCAAAATATATAGACCGATATACCCTAATAATTCTGATCGGCAGTGTTCATTGCATATTTTAGTTTTGTTCCGCCTGTATCTGATAGCCTGTGCGACTATACTGGAGCGCCATAGAGAACAATGGATCGCACTACACCTGCCTACAGGCAATGAAAACTCTCGTTGGTCCCTCAAGATTAGTTAGCAAATTGTGCATTGCACTAACAATTTTGTCTGTGCGTGCAACCAGACGATTAAAATGTTCATCAAAGCTCCAGTGACTATCCAATACGAGACCTGGATATTTCATATATCGGCTAACTTGAACCTTGATTTACTCACAAGTATAAGTAACTTAGGTGGTTCTTTAGTTCTTGGCAGTTTATGGAACCAAAGCGTCTTGGTCTTATGGGCTGACACCTTCAGGAAGTTCTACTCGCAATACTGCATCATATGCAATGTTCCACAATAATGGACCTAACACAGGTCCTTGAGGAAATCCTAAAACTAGAACACAAATAATCTCCAATTACCGCCTGCAGATACATGGGAACTTGATGATGCACCAAACCATTATAATTACAGCCCAAAGAACTAAATAAAAATTGATTATTTTGCGATTAGCAATAATTCTCTCACAAAACTTTCCAACTATGTCCAAACATATAGACTGATATGCAGACGGAGAATTTGTAGGCCTACCTTCCTTCTTCAAAAGGATCAAACTGGCAATCTGCCAGGGTGCAGGAAAAATAAATAAAGTCAACTAGTAAATAGGTGACTCAGTCTACATATTTTCAAGAGATTCTAAAGCCACCATCCAAGCCCGTTCCGTAATACCATCCAAGCCTGGTGCAGTATTTCGACCTCTCTAGCGATATCCTAGTTGTAGCCCAGAGTTAATAATACTGTACATATTATATGCTTCCAAATATTTAACAATATACATGTACCTATTACAAATCTACTAGTATCTACAGGTAAGAAAGGAATGTGACGTAATTTAAATTTTAGTAGAAGTTAAATACCTACAACTTAGTTCGTTTATCTTAAAGTAATAATTAAACGCTATATTGAATAATTTAACGCTAATTCATCCTCTTTTGCCGATTAAGAGATGCGATGTTTTGATAATAATTCGTTAAAGTAAAACTAAACCATTTTAAAGGTTATTTACGTTCAAATTTTAAATAATTTGGGACTTATTTTCTCATTCCAATAGGTTTAATCCACGGGCAATTCCTAAACAAAATAAAAACAGAAACAGTTCCAGGCTCCAGTGTACAGTTTACGTGAATGCCGTATCCCCAAAATTTGGCAAAAGAATTTGAAGAAACTAACTATAAAATTCGCGTTGCGGTTGATTTTCAACCGTGCAACACTATAAGTACAAACAAAACTATTAGTTTTCGAAAAAGAACTGGTTTGTTAATTAATCGATTAACTGTGCTGTGAGTGAATGTTTAAAAAGTTAAGTTGGCCAATCAAAAATGACTTCAACTAAAGATTAATATACCTAGGAAGGATATGTGGAGGAAGGATATACCCAACATTTCACTTCATTACCATCGCAGATCAACTGTCGTGGAAATTCCGTTTGTCAATTCAAAACTCAAATTTTTTGTCACACCAACTTTGGAAACTTAAAAATTAATATTTTACTAATTCAATGTAAAACAATATTATAATTATATTTTAATTTTATTTTCGTTTAAGTAGTTTTTCGCCATTTACTTTTTTATTAAGGCGGAGGAAAGTTTTCAAAAAAGAATAAGATCGAGTGTGGTTCCTGTGAGCTACATGTTTTTCAGCTTCTAGTGTCGTACTCTTCTCTTCGATTAGTTTGGTTCTCGGCGAAATATTTAATTTCCTGCGTCTTAAGTAAGTTCTGGCGCTACACTTCATTTCGGCTTTACTTTCACCATTTAAAACCCTGATTTTAGAAAGTATCTCTTCATTTTGTTTGAAAATACGTTCAGTTATATATTTTAAATGTATCATGTCTTTATTTAATTTCGGTAATTGAATTTTATTAACGAGTTCGAATTTTTCACTTATTACGTTTATCGCATTAAATAAAGCTTTAGAGGAAGTATTTTGAAATCCAAGAGGAGTCTTGCCAGCTGATGTTTTACACCTCGGACATATCCAATAATAACCCTTATCCCCACTTTCCATATTTAAATCTTTTATTTCATCACTCGTACATTGTCGATGATATACAGAACCGCAGTGATCACATTTAACACCTTCGCTCCGACGAAGACATTCCTTACAATTGGGGCATAACATTCTTGGGGCATAGCTGAAAATGTTCCGATTTTTTTAGTAATATTATAATAAAAGGTTTTTAAAAAAATTAAAGTACAAATGCTATTATTAATCTGAAAAATAAATATAAGCGATCAAGAAAAAACTGCAGGTGCGTTCATAAGCACAAAAAGTATATACATTTATATAATAATATCCTAATACCTATGGACAAATATAATAGAAAGAATATGTTTTCAAACATTTTTATATTTTTTAATTAAGTTATGAATATAAACATTGATAGAAATCTCACACACTTAATAGAAATCTCACATTTCCTATATATAATTATTATAAAAATTTTACATATTTTACCCATATACATTTGCTTTTTAAATAGCAATCAATAAGTTCAACAAAAAATACGAAACATAATAGTACCGAGCCAAAACGTACTTAAATGACATTACATAAATAATACATGCATGTCTTTTGACATTTGTCAAAAGACCTACATGTAGTTTTCATATTACCTACACCCTCTCGTAATCTCTCGTAATTTTAATCGATGTTATATATTTAACGCATTTTTCGTCAGGTTCGGTTGGGTATATTATCATTTTATAGATCTCTTCTCATGTTTTACATAACTTTTAAAGAATGTTAAATAAATTATATTATTAAATAAATGATAGTTAAATTAGACTCCTCCGTTCTCACTGCCTACTCCGTTTGGGATATAGCGTGAAGATAAATAAGTAAGTTAAATAAATTTAAAAATGTTATATTATTTATTTATTTTATTTTATTTGAATTGGTTAAAGAATTGGCCCCGTCTCTTAATCCTAGTAAACGATTTACGATTTAATACGCGCTTGTTTTTGTTGTTTTTATTCCTTATATTTAGTTTTTTTAGTATTTTTTTTATTTTGTTACGAATCCGCTTTCACAATGCCCTAACAGTAGACTATTACTACTGCTACGATCGCATAATTAGAACTATTGAAACCCCCAAGATTTTCAACAGGTATACTGCAGGTGTACTTATAACATAAATAAAAAATAGCAAAGATGGTTAGTAAAACAAATTTTAACCATTACATATCCTAAGCTGCTACTATTGCCATGTTTTTTTAGTGACAATTGTTAGGTTAAGGCAAACGGATTGACGTAAGAATCATCGAAATTGGCCCAAGGCGTTTAATCTCTGTCACGCCTCAAAAAAAAATATACATACATATTTTAATTTTAAAAATTATTTAAAAATATTATCTACGTATTAAAGGATCTATAATAAATTAAAAATATCAATCTAATATTCTTATTAAATAATAATAGATTATTATATTATTTAATATTGTTATTAAATAATATAATATTCTTAATAAGTTGAATATTCTCTATATATTTTATATTATGACTATTGTTTTGTATTTATTTTATATTTTAATAAATTTCTACAGTAGGTGGTAGCTTTCTAACTGTCAATAAACATCTGATTCATTTTCGTTTTTATTATAGTTGTAAGTCGATAGTGCGATATTGTGAAGTATGCCTATTATAGTATTTAAAGTGAAATATAGGAGTTAGGAATAATAGTAAAATATGTTAGTAGAAATTCATTAATTAATTCATTCATTTAGTTAAATGAGTAGCACCTACCACACAATTAAATTTATATTGCCCTCTAAAGAATTTTAATTGATAACAACTGTATAATTTATTTGTGGTGCACAATCAACATAGCATAAATTTTATTATTGTCCATTTAGTCTACAAAACAAAAAAAAATAAATAATATCATCATGTATTCAACTATTAACAAATAATAATATAAGATTATTGAACGATTACCGAATGTATGAAATAGTTTCGTTTAAACAAATTGTCCCTGCCATCTATTGGATTACATAAGACTAAATAATTGTAAACTAGAGGTCTCTCTAGTCCGTATGCGATACGACAGAAAGCAAAACTTAACTTCAGGATCCAGCAGCATTCGTCCCTCCACACCAGATGACGCTGCACATGCTATTTCAGGTGAGTAGCATTATTAGAAGTTCAGAACATTATAAAAAAACACTGCTTTAAATGTATAACTTTAAACTTTAAAAGCTTAATACACGTCCTCGTGACACATATATATCATTGTTGCTACTCCATTAATGTAATAATAAAATGATTTTACACTATTTTACACATTATTTATTGACCTTTAAAAATATATAATAACTTCAATTATGTTTTTAAGTAAGAAAATTCTTCTATTTTTTTATTATAAGTAATGAATTATAATATATAAATTGACATTCAAATATGGCGCAAGTAGGCCCGCCTCGATTCCTGGTTTGAAATTCTTTTTTTATTTAAAATATTTTTATTTAGGCATCAAATAGGAAACTTGTAAATACTAAATTTAAATAGATAGCCTTGTAAATAGATAGCCTAAAGTAACTTTCCATCAGTAAATCTCGTTACACTAAAAATTTTGGGATGCGCTGTCTTTATAGTTTTACAATTAATCTACGCCTCTTGCTCTGCCAGAGAGTTTTAAGAAAAGTTTGTATACAATTAAAAAGAAATCTATATTTTTTATCACCTAAAAATATGTTTTTCCTATATTCCCCATTTAAATAACTGGATAATTTTATTCAAAATATTTTTTTTAATTCAAATTAATTTTCTTATAGGTTGGCGTGGTATTTTTTATATGGCGCGAGACCTGCGGCCACCTTACTGCCTAAGTCTGAATCAACCTGTGACAGTAACTTTATCGTACGTTCTTGAATAAAACCAGCAGCATCTTTCAAATTACCGACAATATTCATGACAGTGCGTTCTTTCTCATTGTCGCTGAACACTTTTCTATATAATATGCCAGCTTGTGAAAAATTATCTTCAGTTTGACCGCTATCGTATCTATCAATATCGCCACTAACATTGTATCTTGGCTGCATACGCTGTGCGCGTGGACATTCTCGTGGTCCAGAGAATGAGTTCGGAAAGTAATTAGGTGCATTTTCCTGATTTGCCACATTTTGCGGGCCATCACGCTGATAGTTAGCCACTGTGATCCGGTATGGGCAGTTGACAGGTATTTGAAGGAAATTTGCACCAAGACGGTGACGGTGAGTGTCACTGTACGCAAATAAGCGACCTTGTAACATCTTATCTGGAGAAGGCTCAATGCCAGGTACTAAATTAGATGGGCTAAAAGCTATTTGTTCCACCTCGGCGAAGTAGTTTTTTGGATTCCTATCTAAGACTAATTTACCCACAGGAATAAGAGGAAATTCAGCATGAGGCCAGACTTTAGTCAGATCAAATGGGTTGAACTTACAGGTTTCTGCTTGAGCCATAGTCATAACTTGAATGTTAAGTGTCCAAGTCGGGTAGTCACCTAGGCCAATGGCGTTATATAGATCTCTTATAGAATAGTCAGGATCAGATGAGGCAAGCTCTGCAGCTTTGTTTACTGACATATTTTTGATGCCTTGATTGCTCTTATAGTGAAATTTCACCCAGTGTGCCACCCCTTGAGCATTGACAAGCTTAAAAGTATGGGAACCATAACCGTTCATAAATCTGTAACCATCAGGGATACCTCTGTCACCAAACAAATAAAGAAGCTGATGCATTGTTTCAGGTCTTAGAGACATAAAGTCCCAAAACATATCAGCATCTTTTAAGTGTGTAGCAGGATTTCTTTTTTGAGTATGTATAAAACTTGGGAATAAAGTAGGATCCCTTATAAAGAAAATAGGAGTATTATTCCCAACAAGATCCCAAATTCCATCGTCAGTATAGAACTTAACTGCAAAGCCACGAGGATCACGGACAGTATCAGCTGATCCACTTTCTCCACCCACAGTTGAAAATCTAACCGCAATGGGGGTTCTTTTACCAATGGACTCAAAAACTTTGGCCGCTGAATATTTAGAAATATCATGAGTTACTTCAAAATATCCAAATGCACCAGCACCTTTTGCATGTACTACTCTTTCTGGAATGCGTTCTCTATCAAAAGAGGATATTTCATCTAAAAATTGAGCATCTTGCAATAAAGCAGGTCCATTTTTTCCCACAGTCTGAATAGCAGTTTTCACTCCTACTGGTGCACCATATTTGGTGGTAATAGCAACAGGTGAACCCTGAAAGTAATTAAAATATATATAATGACAGTCATACAGATAGCTTAACTAAAGATCTACGTATAGCGTTTATAAAAAAATGCATTCGTGTGCCACAATGACTTAATTGAAATTCTCTTTGACTGATAGACAACCAACTTTAAATTTTTAATTAAAAAAAAATTGAAACTGAGATTTGAACATAAGTAAACAAGAGAATTTAAATTCAATTAATATTAGATATGTAAATGATATTTGGTAAAGACATATGATATGTCATCATGATAACATATGATATAGCTGTTAAAAATTTTGGCTGTAAAGCTTGATTTTGTGTACGAAAAATAAAAACTGCTATACGATCGAATGTCAGGTAGTTGGCAGTTAATAATGAGAAATAGTATGTACATTTTTTTAATATATATAGGCATCGATTAAGAAAATATGTAAATAATTATTTAACTTTAGAAAGGACCTAAAAATGACTTCCTTATTTATAAATTTAATTGAATGTTCATACCTATTTATAAATAATTTACAATTCTATTAACTATACGCGTAATCGCTTGTGGTTGACTTTCAAAGTAAAAAAACAATTTGCTTAATGAATACATATCCTAATAGTCAAAAATTTGCTCACAAAGTTACAATAGGTACTGAATTTTTACTCATAATAATTTGATAACGACTCATTAGTTTTAACAAGAAATTAAGACGAAAAATTATGCTGAAAAACAGGTTTTATGGATATCTAAATTAAAAGATTAAAGACTGTATTTTTATTATTTACAAAAACACTATATATACCTACAAATATATAAACTCATCTATACGTGTGCACATACGAGTATTTATGATGACATTGATAAATTTAACAAATTAAAATAAATGACATATATTAAAAACTAATTAAAATATATATAAAATTATAAGTACCAATAATTATATAACTCTATTATATTATCATTATCATTATTATTGATAAATTTAATAATTTTTTATGCGCCGCTGAAAAGACTTACGAGAGATCTTTTGATAACCTCTGGCAATTAGAGAACATGACTGCGACTCCAAGCGAAACCAAAAATCCAAAAATGTGTGTCTTGGCATAAAGAGCAAGAGATTTGCTTCGGATCGTCGTAATGAAAAGAGGAAAGAAAAGAGAAATCGGAAGACAATTACGTAGGGCTATCAGGATCAATAAGGAATAGTCAATAGTAGGACGCAAGGAGTTAACTAGTAGTTTCTTAGAGTGTACAAAACTTTAATATCTTATCATAGAGTAAACAAATTTGAAGTACAATTATAAGGAATTATAATTGAGTGTAAAACTCACTAATATCTTAAACATAAGATGAATAAATACCACATTATAAGATTATAGAAAAAGTGGTACCCTATAAGATAACTTTGTTAGCCGTCCCTTTTAATGACTGTCCAAATGTATGTATATCTGTCAAGGCGTCTACAATTATCAGGAATAAACAGATCCATAGATCATTAAAGCATAGAAAGAAATGCAAAATGGGGACCGGAAAGATTTTATTGTAAACGGAGTATTTTAACACAATGTTCCCAAGTACCCTGTGCCTACCCTGTGCCTTCCTACTATCGTGAAGCTGAAAAAACATTACATAGGTATATCTTGTAAATTTATATACTTTGAATATTAATATATACAGTATAAAATTATATTTGTAGTTCATTTCATACAAATTAAAGACATGCAACCGCAAACCAAAGTTTATCAATTGTGTAGTCATGCTTCCGGTGACTATAATCATGAATTTATTACCGTATATTTTTTAATTAATATATTAATTTTCTTCTACTTACCTACTTGTACATAAGTACGCAAATTTTATTACCATAAATTTAACAATTAAAATAATTATAAAATATAAAATTTGTTAAAAAAAATTCTATAAATAGTTTAAAATGTTGTATATGGATACTTACATTTTACCATCTATTACTTCGACAAGCAACGATATTGTAATTAGGTAAAATTACAAAATTCATTAGAAAATAGTAACAATAAAGTATATATTCAAATGTTTAATTCGCAGGCCCTTAAATATGGAAACATCAAAAAATTTCATAGTGCACACAGTGAAATAACTTTTATAGACTACTAGCAACTTATTTTTATAAACACACTATTTTTAATTATATATTAGCTAAGTAGGTAATACATATCTCATTCATTTAATTTTTTGAACAAAACATCTATTATCGTAATTATAACGTAATAGTAAAAGTATTTAATGTGATAAAAATGGCAGAGTTCACATAGAAAACGTCATCGTTTAACAGTTATCTAAAGATATATACACTACATTCATGTAATTTGTTTATTTTCAAACATGACTGGATCTTTATAATCAATTAAAATAATTTAATGTTGCTATGAAGAAAAGTGAGAAAAAATAAGAAAATATACAATAAGACCATTTTACCTTAACAGATTTTTTATAGCTCACTAGTTGATCAGAAGCAGGATCTCTCGAAGCCATTTTACCAAAAAAAATGTCTCCAGTAGACGGAGTAACAGCCTGGACGCGTGCCGGAATAACAAATACTTAACAATAGCTTAATCACTCATTTATATAGAGTTGGTTACGATAATCAAATATTTACCACGTTTTATATTTTCATTTTATTGATTGCTGTTGTTAGTTGACCTTTCCGAAAGAAATTATGCTGATAATAATATAAATGTAAGTACATAGATAAACGGAAATTCATCAAGTATAAAATTTTAACCTTAAATACTGAGACAGACAGAATTAAATAACTTCTGGTATATAATATCTGGCCTTTTTATTATTGCTCTTTTTCTCTTTGTCTCTGCAGATTTTTGCAATGGACTGTTTATTTATTTAATGGCACTTACTCCTAAGAAATATATACGGTAGTAGAATACATTACACCATGGTTGCATGGAAAAATGCCGCAATCACCTTTAATTTAATACATGATAATGATTTTCAGTTGATCAACTGCAGGTATATATATTTACTATTTTTAAAATGATAATGCATTCTTTGCAAAGAAAAAAAATAATTTGAAAACGTATAAAAATTTGAAAATGGCGGGATTTGAACACCTCATGGAAACCGTCCAAGCGCTCTGAGCACTAAGCCATACATTATTGTCAAGCTACGAGTACGTCGAAATTTTTATATGTTTCGTGGAAAACACGCGAAAATATGTTATTATTTTAATACACTATGAGATTATTAAAAAAACAGAAACTTACATTGCATAAACAAAAATTACATACGTATATATTATTATTTTAAAAATAAGATAACATTTCTTATCATTGAAAACTGAAAAAATATTTATATGTGATATTGAACATTGTTATCACAAGTTCGGTTATAAGTGTAATGGTATTTCACTTTAATCTTTACATATTTGTAGAATATAGGAATACTTTATATTTTATATACTATTTCTCAAAAATATTTTTATACGATTATATATATATATATATATATATATATATATATATATATATATATATATATATATATATATATATATATACATTACAGATGCATTATCGGGGTACGATATATGACGAAACGTAACAATAGAACACAAATTGCTTAAGACCAGACAAAAGCTATTCAATATGGTAACGAATATATAGTCTACAGTATATGTACAATTGCACAAGTATATAGCAATTTAGCATTTGATAAAAATATCCTTAAAATAAATATAAAACCCATCATTCTCCTAATGTGTTCCAACTTACTTGATACAGTGGTCTTACGACATATACTGCTTAATAGCATGTAAAGTAACTGCCATTAACGGAATACATTTTCTATTTTTTTAATTTAAATTTATCACGATAAACAACTTTTGTTAAAGATGCATTTCATTTATCTAATAGTTTAGCTATTAGGTCTAGCCATATCTAGTAGTATGGCTAGGCCTAATAGCTATAGGTACCTACCACAGAAAAGTTTCATTTCAATCCGTCTGTTAGTTATCTTCAATCCGTTTCAATCCGTCTGAACTAGTCCCAAAATATTCATTTCAGTCCATCAATTCTGACTTGGTGGCAATATGTCTATCCACGAAGTACTCCTTATTTTTAAAAATATTTTTTATACTAGTCCCTCTTGGAAATCGCTCAAGTACTCTTACAGACTAATTGCGATTTTCGGACGGTTTCAGAATTGAGAAGGCTATTAAGTGTTGCTTTCAAGTGCAAGTTTAGATTAGATTAGAAATTTTAAATTAAAAAAGTTGACCATCCGTGCGTAGAACAATTTTTTTCTACGGACGGATCGTCCTCATTGAAAAGAAATAAGGATAGCTGGAGATGCACGTACTACCTTCTCGAACGCACTGGTTCCCGACAGCGAAGCTCACTAATTAGTAGCCCCCATACGACATTCTGTTCTATGTTGTAAAATTTGATTTTTGTGCGATTATACCAAATATTTATCATATAACATATGATACTTTGGTATAAATAATGACTAATGATTTCTGACTTATATACCCCGCTTTTAATAATAATTTGATAGTGTTTAATGTCTCCAATTTTAAAGTATAAATCCTGACCTGGATTAAGGCGAAATAGAAAACCAATGTCACATGGTCAGTGAAAGTGACTGGACTACGTTTGATGATGAATTATTTCAACCGCTGTTTGCGAAGGTTAACATTTATAAAGAGTAGACCAGTATATTGGCAGCATAAAATACATTTCAGACACCGTTTTATTTGTAATATTGAAAAATGTAACACAATTTCTTAAAATGTATTATTACTATCGCCACTGTAACTTCCTTTAAATATCTTGGGCATATTATTATACTGCGATAAACGCAATTAGAGTTCAATACAATAACGCATCGATAATTATGTTCGGTATATGATGATAATAATATTCAAAATCAAAATTAAAATCAAAATCAGAATCAGAATCAGAATCAGAATCTAAATCAATATCAAAATCTAAATCAAAATAAAAATTGAAATCAAAATTAAAATTAATTAAGATTTAAATCATAATCCAAATCAAAATAAAAACAAAATCTAAAATCAAAATAAATATCAAAATAAAAATCAAAATTAATGTCAAAATCAACATCACAATCAATCAAAAATCAAAATCAAAATTTAAATCTAAATCAAAATAAACATTAAAATCAAAATCAATTTAAAAATCATAATAAAAATCAATTACATTAAATTTGTTAATTTAACCAAAATAAAAATAAAATGAATTGATCCAAAAACAAAATATGATTTAAGTTATATAATTACACAAAATAAAATATTAAATCTTTACACAATCTATGATATTATTTAATCCCTGTAGACTATTGTGTACACGCGACCAGTATCTTGTCAAGTAACCAATATTCACTTCCACTGTGGCTTTAACTAATTCATTATCACTCAACAAGTATCGATGCCATGCGTTCCCCATATCTGTCTCATGAGAGCCCAAAAACAGTGCAGACTTCGCACCGCGAACATTTCAGGAGCAGAACATTTCATTTCATGCAGCAGTATCTATCGAGCCCGAACATAATTCTCGATGCATTATTGTACTGAACTCTAATTGCGTTTATCACAGTATATGTATAATTACAAAAAAGTTCATTTGTGTAATAGACTCATGCAGTAAGTTCGAAACAGATTTTTTTTACTTCTATATCGCAATTGTGAAATCTGCGGGAAATCATATTAGCTCTGATAGCAATAGCTCTTTTCTGTCTGATCTTCATTATCAGAGAGATGTTGCCTGATAATATGCCCAAGATATTTAAAGGAAGTTACAGTGGCGATAGTAATAATAAATTTTAAGAAATTGTGTTATATTTTTCAATATTACAAATAAAACGGTGTCTGAAATGTATTTTATGCTGCCAATATACTGGTCTACTCTTTATAAATGTTAACCTTCGCAGACAGCGGTTGAAATAATTCATCATCAAACGTAGTCTAGTCACTTTCACTGACCATGTGACATTGGTTTTCTATTTCGCCTTAATCCAGGTCAGGATTTATGCTTTAAAATTGTAGACATTAAACACTATCAAATTATTAGTAAAAGCGGGGTATGTAAGTCAGAAATCATTAGTCATTATTTTCAAAAGTACCAAAATATCATATGTCATATGATAAATATTTGGTATAATCGCACAAAAATCAAATTTTACATCATAGTTAGTACAGAATGTCGTATGGGGGCTGCTAATTAGTGAACTTCGCCGCCGGGAACCAGCGCGTTAGAGAAGGTAGTACGTGCATCTCCAGCTATCCTTATTTCTTTTCAATAAGGACGATCCGTCCGTAGAAAAAAAATGTTCTACGCACGGATGGTCTGCTTAAATGCATTTCCCAGCATCACCAATAAAGTTGCCTATTTTTTAATTTAAAATTTCTAACCTAACCTAAACTTGCACTTGAAAGCAGCACTTAATGGCTTTCTCAATTCTGAAACCGTCCGAAAATCGCAATTATTCTGTCAGAGTACTTGAGCGATTTCCAAGATGGGCTAGTAAAAAAAATATTTTTAAAAATAAGGAGAACTTCGTGGATAGACATATTGCCACCCAGTCAGAATTGATGGACTGAAATGAATATTTTGGGACTAGTTCATACGGATTGAAACGGATTGAAGATAACTAACAGACGGATTGAAATGAAACTTTTCTGTGGTAGGTACCTATAGCTATTAGGCCTAGCCATACTATTAGATATGGCTAGACCTAATAGCTAAACTATTAGATAAATGAAATGCATCTTAAAAGTTGTTTATCGTGATAAATTTAAATTAAAAAAATAGAAAAATTATTTCTTTAATGGCAGTTACTTTACATGCTATTAAGCAGTATATGTCATAAGACCACTGTATCAAGTAAGTTAGAACACATTATAATGGTGGGTTTTTATTTATTTTAAGGATATTTTTATCAAATGCTAAATTGCTATATACTTGTGCAATTGTACATATACTGTAGACTATATATTCGATACCATATTGAGTAGCTTTTGTCTGGTCTTAAGCATTTTGTGTTCTATTGTTACGTTTCGTCATATATCGTACACCGATAATGCATCTGTAATTTTAAAAATCCATCTTGAAGGCTACATCATTATAATAAACATACCAAAGTAGTAGAAGGGGCAACAACCATACATCTAAAGGAAGAAAAAGCAAATAAAACAATATTTATAAATTACCCCTTATATTCATGTTTTTTTTTCCAATTTACATAAAATAAATAAACATGTTAGTGTGTGCTTTACTTACATATGAAACTGTACATATACGTAAATATTAAGGTACCTTGATCATACAGGTGTACATGTATCTCAATATATAATTGAACGGCCTCAACCTAGTTAAAGGCCAGAACTTTTCTTAAAGTAGCCTTACTCCTTATAGCAAGTTTCCTAAACCAGTTCTCATCACAATGCTAACTAGTACAAATCGGTTTTTTTTACATGTGGGTATTATATAGTTTAAAGCATTTACAAATACTATTCAACCTATGAAAAGTTTTCTTTAAAGAAACGTAAGACGTACTTACTGTACACACAAGGTATACGATTGATTACAAAAAATATTATTTTCCAAAAATATATTTATTGTTACCTAAATTTTTCTACTATTATACACGACTACTATATTATTGAAAGTTTTGCGTTTAATATTTATGACAGAGTAAATGAAAATATATTATTATATTAATGGTATAACCTACCTTTAAAACAATGGCATAAAAATCGTGAACGAAATGTTGTATTTACGTTTATTTCTTTATAGTTCTTACCTTAACCTTGTGTACATCTTTTGTCTTTTAAATTCATACTTAGATTTGGCTTAAACATAATATATTTTTTAAAAACATTTATAAATTAAAATATATGTATTTGCTAATCGTAAGCGTTTTAACGTTTACGATTAGTAAATGTAACAAGAAAAATAAATGTTACTTAGATTTTAGTACTGCAGGAATAATGTTTTAGGTATTTTACAATATTAATTTCACATATTTAACACTTAATGTTAATATTCGTAATTAAATTTGAAAAACTAATAATTCAATTCCTATGATAACGTTCATCGTAACCTGACAATGGAAAATATTTATTTTTATATAAAATATATTTAGTTTTCTACTCTTATATAATGGTATATATATATATATATATATATATATATATATATATATATATATATATATATATATATATATATATCTATATATATATATATATATATGAGAGATACACAGACCCTTTCAGATTTTTAAGATAATAATTACGCGTGGGCTATTTAATTGTAGTAATATATTCCGATATACATTATTTACAAGTTGGCATGGAATTTTTTATATGGTGCAAGTCCAGCAGCGACTTTGCTCCCCAAGTCGGGGTGAATTTGGGAGAAAATTTTTATTGCACGTTCTTGTATGAAACCAGCGGCATCTTTTAGATGACCAACAAAATTAGCAGCAACACGATCTTTTTCAGCATCGCTAAATACTTTTTTATAGAGAAGGCCAGCTTGTGTAAAGTTATCTTCAGTTTGTCCGCTATCGTATCGATCAACGTCCCCGCTAACATTGTACCTTGGTTGGAGACGTTGAGCACGAGGGCATTCTCGCGGTCCAGAGAATGAATTTGGAAAGTAATTGGGTGCACCGTCTTGGTTACATATAGCTTGTGGTCCATCGCGCTGATAATTGGAAACAGTAACACGGTAAGGACAGTTGACCGGTATCTGAAGGTAGTTGGCTCCGAGACGGTGACGATGAGTATCACCATATGAAAAGAGGCGACCTTGTAACATCTTATCTGGCGATGGCTCAATACCGGGCACTAAGTTAGCTGGATTAAAAGCAATCTGTTCGACTTCGGCAAAATAATTTTTAGGGTTCCTATCCAAAACAAACTTGCCCACGGGAATAAGAGGATAATCTGAATGAGGCCAAACCTTTGTTAAATCAAATGGATTAAACTTGCAATTTTCTGCTTGTGCCATTGTCATAACCTGGATGAAAAAAGTCCAAGAGGGGCAGTCTCCATTTGCAATTGCATTATAGAGATCTCTGATTGCGTAATCAGGGTCAGATGACGCAAGTTCTGCAGCTCTATCTACAGACAAATTTTTAATACCTTGATTTGTTTTATAATGAAATTTAACCCAGTGTGCAACCCCTTGTGCATTTACTAACTTGAAGGTGTGAGATCCGTAACCATTCATAAATCTATAGCCGTCAGGAATTCCTCTGTCACCAAATAAATAAAGCACCTGATGCATTGACTCCGGTCTTAAAGTTAGAAAATCCCAAAACATGTCTGCATCTTTTAAATGTGTTTCGGGGTTTCTTTTCTGAGTATGAATAAAACTTGGAAATAGTGTGGGATCCCTTATAAAGAAAATGGGGGTATTGTTTCCTACAAGATCCCAGATTCCATCTTCAGTGTAGAATTTGACAGCAAAACCACGAGGATCACGAACAGTATCGGCCGAGCCACTCTCTCCACCAACTGTAGAGAATCTAACAGCAATGGGAGTTTTTTTACCAATTCCCTCGAATACTTTAGCTGCTGAATATTTAGAGATATCATGAGTTACTTCGAAGAACCCGAAAGCACCCGCTCCCTTTGCATGAACTACTCTTTCTGGAATACGCTCCCTATCAAAAGAGGACATCTCATCGAGAAACTGAGCATCTTGCAGAAGAGCAGGTCCGTTCTTTCCAACTGTTTGAATCGCAGTCTTTACTCCTACCGGCGCACCAGACTTAGTCGTAATATAACCGATAGGATCCTGAAAATAAATGTGTATTCAAATATTAGTGCTACAATAAATAGAAACACATTATCGCAATGCAATGTATAAATCCACAAAGCAGCATTAAATAAATTCGCCGAGTCATTGTAATCAAGTAAATAATTTATATTCATTATTATAAATGCAAATTTACTTTTTTATAACATATACCGTGTTAGTGGTATGTAAGAAAAAACTAGGTACACATACTATCAGTACAATAAATAACCTAAAATGTAATATCCGAAAAGTATTTGATGTTTTAAACTTATATTAAATAGATAACAATGGCAGATTTCATACATTTTATGTTTAAAGTATGATTTTAAATATGGTTGGCACCTTTCGATTATCACATCTAATTCTTAAAGATGTAACATAAACATAGTGAAGTAGTAAGTACAGCATGTAATAAGTAAGTACATTAAAAATATTATGAAATATTGTTAAATATTATAGCCTTTTAAAATAATTATTTATGTCTTAAAATAACAACATAGTAAACAAGCATTACATTGCTTAAAAATATATCTTACCTTTGCAGATTTTTTGTAATTAACAAGTTGATCAGAAGCAGGCTCCCTTGTGGCCATTTTGTTTTGATTTTTAACTCCGCACTAAAAGAGCTACACACTACACACGACTTTATTCATAAATACGGCAGGGGCACTTAACAGGTCCTTTATATAGAATCGGTTGCGATAAACAAGTATTACGTTAACTGTTTGCGTATGAAGGATTCACTTATTATTATTAAGCATATAAAATTGTAACAACCAAAATGACATAAAACGGCCTTGTAAATTCTTAAATTAATACCTGATATTCTATTAAAGATACACAAAATATGTATTTTGAGTCCTAGAAATGATTGTAAAAACACAAACACACATTCCTGAGAGTGCGCGTCGCAAGGGAGATTTATATAGATAAGCGGCCGGACAGAAAAGGATGAATATATCTTGGCGTTTCAACATTTAGGTATACTTGCACTTCGTAGTTGATAAACGGTTTGGGTAATAATTATTTAATTGCTATGGTTGGTTTCTAAATGTTCTAGAACTTTTTATCCACACTATATTGTGAAGTGTATATATTTTATAGATATAAATGTATAATAGCCATCTAAACTACAGTAGAGTATATACATAAGTGAATGTTTAAGTAAAAGAAAAAATCTGTTCACAGAGCAAAAATTAATTATTTTGTAAGGGCAACTATTGGGGCGAAAATTTGGTATATAAATACATCTTGTCAAATTTTGGCTTATCAAAATGCTGGTTCAGCTTAGAAATTGCTTAACAAAAGAGATTCCTTCTGTTCATCATTATTTTTACTTTATAGATGCTTACGTGTTTTTTGCGTTTCATTATCAAAATATTAGTTTTAATTTTAATTTGAAAAATTAATAAATAATCGTTATTATAATGATTACTAGAATTCATGTTTCTCTGTAAAAGGCAAAAAAGGGAAACTTGTTTTGAGTTCACAAACCTCTTTACTAGTTTACTAATCGTTCATCAGAAGCCGAACTTCTCTTCTGATGAACGATTACTGTCGTTTGAACGTGTCTAATATATTTTACTGATCCGGAATTATTGTAAATTATGTAGGTACATAATTTACAATAAATAGGTATATAACGTTAAGCATTTGGAAGTACTTAAATATTACGACTACACTTAGTACTTAAGTTTGTTCATATGGGTATGAAATCGTTTTTTTTTTAATTATTTATGTAAAATATTTTCATGAGATTTATTATTTATATATGTATGTATATCTATAAACTATAAGTACTAATTCTAGTCGTAATACTTAAGTAAATTCGTTAGTTTTATAGTCGATGCCAACTTCAGGATTTTTTAAATTGGCTTTGGTTCAATGTTGTCATTTAGACGTTAAAAATAATAGATACTAATACTGTTTATATAATTATATGTTTTAATTATTTTTCTTTATGTTCTATTTTTTAGCAGTGTTCAAAAAAATGTAATAATTTCCTCTATAAGAAAGTGTTCCAAGTCCAATGGTTCGTAACTTTTGTGCAAGCAGAAGTTGAATTGACTGACCAAGAAGAACAAGAGAATGAATTGAGTGATATTCTCCTCTGACACCATCAAATTGCCATTGGGATCTATTTATGTGTTATACAAATTAGTCTCTTGGAAGTTCTACTGATAAATCCTGGGAAAAATAATTAGGGGAAGGTGGTACAAAATGATTCCTCGAGGTAAAACGATCCCCTGCTGTTTTACCGATTTTAGAACCCCATCTAGGTCCTTTTAAGTGAAATTCGTGCTCCTCGTGACATTTCTTACGAGTCTCGGTCAGTGTCATGGCGTAAAAAGCAGTGTGAAAGATTTTATTGCATAAAACTAAAAATTACTGTGTTAAATCTAAGGTAAGCCAATATTTGACATTATGTAATTTTAGTCTACATAGAGATTATATTATACAAGTGTT